>LSSL01000248.1:0-17819 GCA_001953115.1 Smittium mucronatum | reverse complement strand
ATATATATATATATATATATATAGCCTATCATCTATGCTTAAATTTGTTACAAATATTGAACATTCAATAATTAAAATAATACAGATTTTTTATAGCTCAGAAATAAGGAGGTGCGGAGTTAAGTTAGGCTCTATTGTAGCCAAAAAAAATCCATTTTTTCCATTAATGTTCTGAATTGCGATGATAGCCTATTAATTTTCATAGATTTCTCATCTTTATAATGATATCAAAGTTATGAATTGAATCATAATTCTAATACAGTACTTTCATTTGATCCTAAAACACTAAAATCTTTTAAAAAAAATAAAAAGTTCGAAATAAACATCCATTTATAAATTCTTTAATCTTTTTAAATATCAATTGGTTATTGTGACAAAAATTACTATTTATTGATAAAAATTATTTTTTTAGTAGACGCGCCTATTTTTGGTGAATTATAGAAATCTTTGAAAAAGTGGTTATATTGATAATTTTTTCAATTAGGTGATCAATGAATTAAGAGAAGTTATTCAAATAATATGAAATTTTGACAAATAGAAGAATTTTTTTGAAAATCAGCCCACCAATTTTAATTAATAAGATAATAAAAAACTACTACTGCATTTATAAATATCCCAATTTCAACAAAAGCATAATAAATTAGAAAAATTCTTACTATTTGATGTTACACACAGTAATTTCACTATAAAATTCAATCAAGTCCAAATAAATTATTTTAAAAGTTTTTATGATTTCGTTTATGCTATTTGGATTTTTCGTTCTATATTTAATTTTCGATCTTAATAAAATCTTTTAAAGAATATATTTTTAATTATATGAAAATAATATTCGATTAATTATATGAAAAATGAATTAAATTTTAGATGTCCAAAAATTATTAATCTTTTTTTATATTTATCGATAGCTATATAAGAAAATTATTATTTTTGAGCGATTAATATTCGGGTTTTTTTAGTGGTTATAATAAAAATCATATATTTTTATTTAACCATCCATGATAAAGAAAAAAAATTATGAGGTTTTGAATACTAAAGAGAAGTTTTTAGATGTATAATCGTTTAATAGAAATAATTAAAAGGTTTTATAATAATTTATAAGTCACACTTATAAATCTATTGTTAGTATTTATTAATATCTAAAATCATGTTTTTATCACTTCGATTAAATCTTTTTTTTCAGTTATTTGATTTTTTAAATCGAAAAATAGGATAATTATATATTTCATTTTATTTCCTACGTAATTTTATTTGAAGTCAACATCAGAAAAAATATGTGGAAAGCAGTATTAAAACACTTTTAATTCTTATAAAAAGCCATTATACTATATTAAAATTAATTTTTCTTTTTTTATACTTCATTCGTGCCTAGTGGAAACTGAGGATGAATATATCATCTAACTATTCCATCCAAAACTGTCTCGATCAAATTAAATAGCTAATATCATTTATTATTGTCTATTTATTAAATTATCAGGAAACTTGCCGCAATTAAACATATTTAACGGGTCATTTGCTCAAAAAAAACATATTCTTATAGCGTTTTTATTTATAGTATTAAAAAAAAATTATCGGATTAATTATGAAAAACATGTTTTATTTTAATAATTTTAATTCAATTTTAGAGGAGCTGATATGCAAAATTGCATAATTTCCATAATTTTAAACTCTGTTTTATTAATAATAACTTTTAGATTATAAAAAATGTGTTTTTGTGATAAATTTGAGATTTCTTTAGTAATAAAAAAACGCATCATCCAATTAAAAAATATCTTTTGGAATATAATAATTTTGGAAAAGTTCTATCGATTTTACCGAGTTTTTAACGGGGTTATAATAATGTATCATTTTCACTGAAAGTTTACTTTTGGTCTAGTAATTTTGTCAGAATTAATCTCCGATTGGAAATCAAGTTCTATATATAAAAAAATATGAACCTTGATTTGCTAAATTTATGAATTTTTTCAATAGAAATAAATCTATATATAAAATTAATTTCCCGAAATTTTGAAGTGAAAATTTATTGTGTCAAGAATATATCAAATAGAAAACCTTCAATTTTCCCTCATCCCCCAATCACTAATAATAATATAGTCTGACTTAAATATGCATTTTGGACTGAGTCCAATATTATTGCTTTTAATTTTTCTGGTTTAAAAAATATATATGTATATTTGGTTAAAATCAATAACTCTTACATCAGTTACCAATTATTTAAACCTAATTTTTTTAAAAAAAATCAATTTTAAGCTATTAAAATTTTTCAATTTATTAGAATTGACCCAATAAAAATACTCGGCTCTTACATCTTTTTTATTAGCCATTCATAACTAAAAAAAACTATCAAAACATTAATGGATTTCCAAATTCAACTAAAATTAAATTAATGGGTTTGAATTTAATTTATAATTCGAGAGAAATATAGTGAATTTATTTTTTTATTTTTTTGAAAACCCACTTATAATTATTCGAAAAATTAAACCACCAATAACAAAAAAATTGGAACTTTTTTCCGAATGCTGACTTGTTGCGGACTCTATCTTAACGTATATAATTTTTTTAGTGATTTTAAAAAAAATTTACCATCCCCTTCACCTATAGATTATCTTTTTTGGGATATTATATCAGTAAATTATTATAATATCTGGAATAGTGAACTAGAAATTTTTTAATATTAAGTTCCTGAAATAAAGAAACTTTTTTATATTTAAATAGCCAAAAATAAATATAAATATATCATTTGTATCATCCGTTAAATAATCTTTCAAAAGAAGTTCTTATACATATCAGAAACCTTTTTTCTCAACTTATTATAGATCAATTCTATTTATATTATAACACGGTTTAATATTCGAGAATAGTACTAAAAAATACTAAGTTTGTCTAAATTTAGAATCTATTTATTTACTATTCGCTGCAACTAGTACTTTGAGCCAATAAATAACATCCTATTATAAATTAGTATTTTTTCTGAAGGCTGATGAAGATATTTTCAACAGAAAAGCTACTGCTGTCACAGAGAGTCTCGATTAAATTTTATTTTTTTAGCAAAAACCCATATATACTATCTTCTCTAAAAAAAATCAGATTAGGGACTGTTTTCTTTTCATATTTTTTTTAGATCTGAACACTTTAAACTTAAATTTATCTTAATTTGAACTTTTTTTGTTAATTAAACGAATAAAAACCAGTATTTATAAACAAAAATCTAAGAAAATTTACTTTTAAATTTTTGTTCATTAATTTCTGCTTTTTTATGAATTTGGATTACGGGATAGAATATTTTTTGGAGACCTTATAATTAATTTTTGTACGTTTTTATTTTAGAATTTGCTTAATTGTAATATAAATGATCTGGTTTCTGAAATGATCTAAAAACATGATATTATTAATCCAATTATAAAGCTACATATTTTTAAGAGGAAATAGATTAAAATATATATTATAGAATTTAAATCATAAAAAAGGACAATATTTTATGAATTAATACCCAATTTGGAAAAAATACTGTTTTTAACGCATTTGATATTTAAAATTTCGAAAATTGTAATAATGTTTCCGTATATTTTGTTTTTTTCCATGGAAGAGAGGTTTTTTAGAGTGGTTAGTGCTTAACCCTTTCCAGATCGGACTTTAAACTTTATTTTAGTTGAATATAATATCAGTTTTAACTGGAGACATTTTTGATGTACACAATACTATACCAATAATATTATTATAAGCATAACATTACGTGAAAAATGTAAATATCTTTCGAAAAATAAGCTTTTAAAGGGTTAAAATATAAAAAATATTTACATTTTTATATAGAATTATTAAATTTAAGAGTGGTGATATATTTGATTTATCTAATTAATTTATACGATTTTTATTTTCCAAATAATTTATATATTTGTTAATTTAGTTATATCACTAAATTTTTAGTATGTAATTGGATTTTATGTTGAAAAAAATCAATTTTATTGGAAAACCAAAAAGTATATATATATTAAATTATATGATGTCTTAGTCAATTCGGAAATAAAAAAATGCATATTAGACTTTACTAATTATTTAATATATAAATAATTGGCTGTAATGATTATCAATAGCCAAATCTTAAAACCTAGGAAGCATAAAAGAAATTTAAATAAATTTTAAATTACTTAAGAAAAATTACTTATAAATATTTCTTAGTGAATCCTATACCTGATGGACCAATGAATTGTTTTGATAAATTAATTAATATTAATAAAATTAATTTTCTGGACATTTTTTCTTGGATTTAAAAAAGTCCCCGAAGTACTAAATGTATACCTAACATTATTTTATAGATTTTCCCAACTAAATTGGGTGATGATATTCAAATTCCAATTGTATAAAAACTAGAAAATCACCGCACATGCTTAAAGTTTTTATTCATTAATAGCACATTACATTCTATTCAAAATCCTCCATTATTAAAAAATATTAATATTTATATGCTCCATTTTAAATTTAAGAATTTTTTGTGATTAAAAAAGAAATTAGAACCAATAATTGATTCAATAATTTTAGCCTCTTATTTTAAATTTTCATCAAATTCATATTTAAGATTTTTTTACAAGAGGCGTAAAAATTCTTCAATTTTATTATCTATTAAAAAAAAAGTTCCAAAAAACTATATTATTGATATTTATTTTCCAATCGAAGTATTTTATAGTTGAAGATCAAGATATTTACTAAGCTCAACAATTTGTATAAAACCCCTATAAACTTAACAATAAGACAATCTAAACTTACGTTTTATATTTATTCATCATAAATTATAATTCGTTTTAATTATTTATATTTAAACCTATTTATATAATCACGCTTTTTACTTTCTGAAGCGAAGTTCAAAAAAAGGGGGGAATTTTTCAATCTTATTTAATCGTTGGTGTATATTATTAAGCTTTGGTTGATTTCTTCATTAATAATATTTTGAGCTAATTCCAGCTGAAAATAATTGTTTAATTGAAAAAAAATTATGGATATTAACCTTAATATATTCTATTTTATGGATTGATAGCAAATATAATTTTAGTCTGTAAAAGATAAAATGAAAATTTCTCGAAATAAATGATCACACATACACCTTAAAGATATGAATTTCAAAGGATATATAGTAAAAAATATCACATTATCTGTTTAAAAATTGTAGATAATTAAAATCATATTTTTCTAAAACATCAAATTCGTTACCTCAGACTATTTTTTGTCTTTTATTGAACTTAGTGTTTATAAGTATTGAGAGACTTTAAATACGTAATAATAATAAAAAATAAGAAATTATTGTCAAAAGTTTGACTGAATATAATAAAATTTATTACCTAAAGAAAAATTTAATATAATAAACATTAATCTAAATTAATAAATTATTTTTAGTAAATTATTAATTTTTTAATAATAAGATATGAAAATATCAAAAAAAAATTAAAGACAAGTTTTATAGATTTATTCAATAAAGAAGCTGGATTTAATAAAGCTATTATGTAAAAATCCATTTAATCCTTTTTTTTTTCTTAGAAAAATGTGAAAAATATATTCAGTTAGTTTTTTAAATATTAAAATATAGCTTAGCCTACACTAAATTTTTTAAAATATATATCATTAATAGTTAATTAGGCCATTTATATTAATATTCTTGATATATCATAAGTTATATGTTTTTAACTTTATACGAAGTATCCCCAGTAAAATTAATATCTAAATTTATAATAAAAATTGATTTTACTTGAAATTTTGAAATTAAAGTCATTATATAATAATTGGTATCCATTCATAATATTTTTGGTAA
This sequence comes from Smittium mucronatum, assembly GCA_001953115.1. Taxonomy (NCBI): domain Eukaryota; kingdom Fungi; phylum Kickxellomycota; class Harpellomycetes; order Harpellales; family Legeriomycetaceae; genus Smittium; species Smittium mucronatum. Next base: position 12,025 of record LSSL01000248.1, on the reverse strand, counting down.
AAAAAAAACTACAATGAATAAAAAAATGATGATAATGAGAGAAAAACAAATAAATATAAAATAGTTGTTATATTATAATAAGACCATATCTTATTTACTAAAATGTGCTGAAATAGTTTAGGGTTTTTTTTTTATTATAATAGAAACCATTTTCAGCTTTAAAAAAAAATATTAAATAATTACCGGAGAGTGCCAAAAATAAAAAAAATCTTGTAATTTTACTCTTACATCCATAGTACTCTTTTATTATCTAAAGAATATATATAAATTGTAAAATCCTACTGGTAGTCTTTAATTTAATTTTTGAGAATTGAGAATTTTGGAGTTGTTTAATTTGGGTTTTTACAGAAAAATTAAATTTGAGCTCATGATATTTTTTAAGTATAATAAAAATAAATTATTTATAAAAAAAAGGAGGAATTAATAAAAAAATATCGAAAATAAATTTATGACTTTTTACATTTGAAAAAATTGCTAAATTTTTCTTTCATTTAAATTTATAATTACTAAAATTAGTGAAAATTATAAAAATTTAATCATGACAAATGTAATAGTTTACTTATGTAAAATTATTAATGTAAAATACTAAATTTTTGGTGAAATTGTGTATTAAAATTCATTTTGAGGTATTTGAAACATCATAATATCGCTCCAAAATCCCTTTCACCTTCCTGATTATATTTTTTTTTCTGAGTTTATAATTAAATTTGAAATTAAATAATTCGTTTATTCTGAATTGTCTCTTATCCTTTTTTGAAAAGTTTTTGAAATTTTTGTTTCCCTTATAAGTCACATTTTTCCTCAATATATATGTTCTTTTTTCTAATAAATCCATAAAAATTAATTTAATATTATCTCACAAGATATTAGAAACTAAAACTTTGTTGAAGCTACTGAATTATCTATTTTATTTTCTATAGACTCTATTTTCCCCCTCCATGCGTCTCTCGTATATTTAAAAAGAAACTCTTGTCTCCAGAAAAAACTCCCCATTATAATTCTTTTTTCGTGGTTAGGTTCATTCTGGATACTAGAAGGTTCTTTATGTAATTTTTTTTATTCAAGCTTAGAAATTTCAGAGTTTGACATCTGCTGTGATATGTTTTTACGCTTTAGTTTTTTTGGGAATATAGTTCTGTATTTTTTTTTTTCAATTCTCACGCATTCCATATCTCTATCACTTTCTATTCAACTTAAATTTTCTCATCATGTATTTTTTAATCTGATATGTTTTTTAATTAAAATCTCGATTTACTTTTTCCTTTATTTTCTTATAGATATTTTATAGATTTGAAACTCGGATATAGTAGTTATAAACGCATATCTGCTATCTGGAATTACTGCAATTTCCTCTTTAATAAAATATACATTTTTATAATTTTAAAATTAAAATTATTAGAATTTTCAAGTAAATTTCGATATATAAGAGATAAAAAAAATACCAAAGATGTTTCTCAGAGTAAAACCTTTTTTCTTTATCAAAACTTCATGTGAGTATATTTATAAAAAATACGGCTCAATATATTATCAAGGACATTCATTTGTAGTTTCTGGGGCTTTTTTTATATATATGAAATAAATTTTTCAATCATAACCTATCTGGTTATTTCTGCAGTTTGATCGATTAAATTACAGAATTAAGTAAACAAATAATTTAAATCCTTGTCTAACTTCTCATATCTAAAATAATCCCTCATTATTGTCGGGATTATTTTAAGTTTTTCTGTTGTTAAAATTTCTTATCCTTGACTTTTAACTTCTGAACTAACAATTTAAGCCTCGCATACAGATTATATTCCTTCTAATTATTGAAAATTAATCCCTGAAAAAAAAATTGTTATTTCACTATTTTATAGATGGTTATAAATTTCCGGTTTTCATTCATCAATATAGCTAATATATTCATTTTGTATTTTGTATTCCACGGCCAAGACAGCTTCTTGATCCGAAGTAGCATATTTAACAGTATCTTTTTTTAAAAAAATTGATTCTTTTTTTTGTAAAAATAAAGAAATAAACTTTTCTTTAAAGATATGAATATATGATATTATATACAGTTTGAATTTTTTTTAGAAACTTAATTTTTCTAGGAAATGTCCTTTATATTTGAATTCTTTATAACTTTTTTTCAAATATTTTATCCGGGGTAATAAAAAACTGGATATATAAAATAAACTTGGAATAAATAATACTGTTTCGCACTTAATTTGAACCGTATTCCGGTAATATAATGATAAAACCATATGACATATTTACAAGCTTCTTATTTTGCCAAATTATATTTGATTCAATTTTATGTCTTTATTTTTTTCTCACTTAGAAAAAAATTGAAAAAAAATATATGGGGTTTAAAATTACATATCTCCATATTTCGAAAAAAAATATTTGGCTTAGGTTATTAAAAAAAAGTATTCCTGAAGGTTAATTTTTTCAAAAAAAATAAATTAAGCATAATATGTTTTTATTAGCTTCTATTTTGATCATTTTATCTATAAAGAAAATTACAATTGATTTTAAAAATCTATTATGAATTATGTTTATTAATTTACCCCAAATTACTGCGTAAGTACATTTTTATCGATATAAATAATTAAACTAAAAATCAGAAATATGACTTTGTGTTTAAAAGATAAATTATTTTCTGTTCTTTTTTAATATATTTTAATTATGTGTTAATACTTGAAAAATGGTTTTTAAATATTGAATCTTTCATTTTTTATAGAAAGATCAATTTATTTATTTTTTATTTTAATTCTTTTAGTTTTTTGTGAATGAAATTTATTTTAGATTTAATTTAAATACAAATCAACAAAATTTTGGTATTTCTCAATGATTTAAATGTATGAACTATCAACACAATATAATTAAAATTGGTCCAAAATTTAAGAATCATCTTCAAAATTTGCAATTAATTTTATTTTCTATCTCCGAAGATTTTTTAATTTTATAATTGGTGAAATACACAATTTTTTATTGTGGATTACTTTTTAGGAAATAGTTTTATTTATAAGCTTATAACATGTTTTATTAATAGAATTTCTATTATACTTTGGAGATAGAGCCTTAATTTGAAAATATTTAAATTTTTAATTAGAATAAAGCTATCATTCAAAATTTAAGGAAAAAAAGTTTCAAATGTTAATTTAAAACCATATTCGACTTTTATAATATTTTATAAATCTTTTAATATAAAATCATCAAACTATTCTTGATATTTCTTATTTAATGGCACTTTAAAGCATATTTGAGAACTTTTGTGAGCTGCTATACTTATCTGTTTAGATCAAATGTTGGAAATATTCAAAAAGAAATCCTGAAGAATAATCAGAAAAATTATCCCTCATATTAAGAAATTTTTTTTGTTTTTTATTTGAAAAAATTTAATAAAAAGAATATTTATTCTTGAAAACCCCAAATTTATAAATTAATGCTATTTAAACTAGTATATAACAAGAAAAACGTATTTTAAAGTTTTATAATAAGTACCAAATTTATGAAGATGATCTTAAAATAATTTTGGAATTTTCTTACTATTTAAAGAAGTTTTTATCTTTAATACGTTATTTTAGAAATTAAATTAAATTAAATCGCATATATTGAACACTAATACTAATGCTAATAATAATTTATTAAATTTAATTATAATAGAATTAAAATTTAATTTAAGTATATATCTTCGATATTTTTATTTAAATAATATAAAAATATTTAAAAAAGTTTAAAAAAATCTAAAATTTCTTTCGCCATAAACTCCTTCGTAGCATCAGCGGCTCCATACCCACTGGGTATTGGTTCAAGGAAAAATCATTCACAATTGAGATTTTGATATTTTGACACCATTTTTAAAAATTGCACATCATATAAAATTTAAATCTTTAGAAAGGATAATAATTTAAAAAATGAAGTTTTCCCCATTTTTTCAAGTTAACATAAATAAATTATCTTATAATGTATTAACTAAATTTTTAGAAAAAGAATTAACAGTAAAATGGTTTAATTTTTTGAAATTTATGAAACAGAATTTATTATTAGGGTCCGTTCTTAAATAAAATGGAAATAATTATTTCCTCAAGTTATAATATTTTACCAGATTTTTTATTAGGTCATAATTCAAGAATATTAATCGTTAAATTTCCCAAAAAGGTATCACTCATAATAAAAAGCGAATTTACTAATCAGAAAAGCAATAAAATATTTAGAGATTAAAAAAAAGTAAAAAAAGAGACAAAATGGTAATTTATTCATAAGTGTGTAACTTTGGATCAATTTTTAGGTAGGAAAATAAAAATATAAAGTTTTATTTGAATTAAATGGTTCTAAGAAAAAAAAAATAATCTTTTAAACATGTTAGGATATTTTGAAATTTTTTTTATTTTATATTTTTTAACCCGAGTTTTTGTGTGAATAATCCGATGAATTTATAAATCATATAACATTAATTATATTTATAGAAAATCTTATTAATGAAATAGCAAAAAATCTAAAATTTAAATTTATTAGATGATTTTACATTCAGTGCTAATTTTTTACATTAATCAAGAAAAAAAAATTATTTCCTACTAATCAATTTTTTTAACAGGTTATAGATTAAAAATTATTTAATTTAACTTTCGAAATTCTTTATTTATTTTGCAAGAAATTATTCCCAGAAAACGTTTTTCGAAAAAAAAATACATAATGAATTTTTGATTTCTACTTGGTTTTATTATTTTTTCGAAACTAAAATAATATTATTTTATGAAATGACGCTATTGAAATTTTTATAAATCTAGAATTTAAAAACAATTATGGTGTTTTATTCTATATTTATTACGCCTATCGTTTATAAAAATTGCTATTAATCAGATAAAAAAAAGATATAATTTATAAATATGCTTTGATTATAAAATTGATGGGTAGATGTAATGTGTATTTAAAGAAATAAAGCGATAATTTCTTATATAACACTCCCATAAAACTACCCTCAATATTAAAATAACATCGAAACCTCCAGTCTAAAAAAAACTCATATTTATATAATACCAATCATGTTTTTATTTAATCAAAAAAATTTAATTGATTTGATAGAAAAATTCATCTGAATTCATAAAAATAAAATTTAAATCTAAAAATTACGTTTACAAGAATTTTTATTTTACAAGCCCATTAAAAATTAGTAAATATAGTATGAATATTATTTAACTACGATTTTTAAGATGATTTGAATGTGTGTGGATATAGCTATAATTAATTTTTTTAAATACCAGTTTATTCATTAATGTAGACACCCAAGAATTTAAAATGTAATTAATCTGAAGGTTTAAAGCCTACAGATAAAAAAACTGTTGTTTATTCAGAATAGAATAGTTACGCTAAAATGACCTTTTTTCTAAAAATAAACCAATATATGCTATTTTCACCGAGAATAACTCTACTTAATGGTATTATTTTTTATTTTGATTGTCATAAAATCTGGAGAGACAAGTTTCCCTCTTTTTCTATGTAAAAATAAGCTTCTATCAACCTTTTTCTTCAGGACTTTGTTACTAATTAGCCATTTGAGAATCATTTCTACAAAAAAAAGGTTTATAAAAATACCGGATAATTATTCATTTATTTTAAATCCAAATTATTAAAAAGCATTAATTCACACAATTAAATAAAATTCATCGTATTATTTAAATAAAATATCAAGTTAAAAAAATGTAAATTCAGAAAATGTTTGAAATATCGAATATTTGCTTAAAAACCCTGTAATCCATCCAAAAAAACGGGGCTTTAAAATCTATCTTGATTTTTATAATATTAGGTTGATAATTATACATTTTGAGTCCAAATTAATTTTAACCAAAAAAAAAACAAACTGACATTTAATTATCCAAACGTGCAAAATTGCGTCTAAATTCCTGTTATAAGTGGATTTTGTCATTTTAAATTAAAGAGGTTCATTTTTAACTATATAGATTGTCCGAAAAAATATAAAAGTGTAATTTTTTCCTTTATTAGGAAAAATAAAACCAATTTCAAACAAATATTAATTTTGCATATTTTTGCGAAAATTTGTGGATATATAATCGTGGTTCTATCAATAAATCAACAACGTGTAAAAAAATTATAATAAAAAAATTTGAGAATAGAATTTTTTTTAGGTTTAAAATTTATGAATAAATGAAACCTCTGAATTATACTCCAAAAATTAAATCATAGCTCAAAGTCGCCAAAATCTATTTGAAGTCATTTTATATAATAAACGAGTCCAAATACAGAATTTTAATATGCAAAATCTAGTATACTTCATGGAATTGAAGTTTAGCTTGTTCAGTTTCAGTATTAAAATTTACAAATATTTTGATCATGAAATATGAAATAATATAAACTAAATTTTAAATGTTAGGATTTTGATTAACTTCATTTTGGCAATTTCATTTTATTTATTTTGGTTTTAAATATTTGATAAATGTTTATTTTTGATATATAATTAATCTTTAATAGGAAAACTATCGTAACGACACATTTTTAATATTACCTATTATGTATTTAAATTAAATCTTTCAGAATTATCGCAATAAATATGAGAGTTTTTTTTTTATTTGAGAGTAGCTGACATATTAATCGACCACTTGGGTATAATTTAATAATAAAATTTTATTTTCATTTTCTGTGAGGATAAATTATAACCCTTTGGTTTTTTATAAATAACACGAAAAACTTTATTTACATTAAATAACTCTTTTAAAGCTTAATGAAGGTTTTGATTTCGAAATAAAAAGGTTTATTCACAACCCCCCCCCCCCTCGAATGATGTATGAATTCTAAAAAAAAGTGATTGAATGCGAGATTTTTTTATAGACCAAATTTGATTTTCCTTGAAAAAAAATAGGCTAAAATTTCCTTTATACATTATCTGTCATAGTAAAGGAAAAATATGGGAGCTTTACATTGAGTGCGGAATCCCCCTATTTATTTTTTACTAATTTTTTAAAATGTATAAAATTAATTGTTAATCTGAAACTAAGGTCGTAAAAAATAGACTTTCTATTGATAAAGAGTAAGACTTTATCAGATCCAGCATGTTTTTATATATTTGCTGGATTAGTGATAATTAAATATCATTTTTAACGATATATTCACAGTAGAAAAAAGTCTTATATTGAATATAATCTCCCATATAACCCATTTTCTGAACAAAAAAAAAGCATAATTAGCACGCTGATATTTTTTTGCTTTGATTTATGTATATTACATAAAAAACTGTCACAGTCGGGGCCGTTTACTAAATTAGACTTTTATCACTCAATAAAATATCCCAATAAAATAATCCAGAAAAACAGCTTGGTTTTTGTAAAGAGTATTAATATATTTGACCTGGATTTGTCCAAATTGGTTTGGAATAAAATAAAGGGGCTTGTGAAAAATTAAAAGGGCTTGCTTTTAATATTTAAGATAGCCTTTCAGACACAGATTCCTTTTCTGGATAAAAAGCTATAAATTTTTTCAAAATAAACAAATAAAATCTTTTTCTAAAGTCCTTGATTTTTTTTTTTGAACTTGTAAACCTAAAAATCAGTCGAAAATATTTAATTCTTTTTTCCCAGTGTTTATTAATTATTTTGATTTGCGAAACTTTATCAAATAAATTTGCTTAATTCAAAAATTTAACCAATAGAATGCTAAAATTATAAGTGGAAATCAGGGTAACATAAATATTGGCCACGAAATGGCACGAAATAGTCCTCCAAAGACGAAATGGTTAGCTCTTTCCGGGATTGAAATTTTTCCTCACACACATTGGTACTTATTAACTATTTTAATTGTCACACTTCCTTGATTTATCCAATAATACACAAATTTTATTAGTCTAACGAAAACATTGAATAAAAAAGGAATGCCATTTTTGATCCATCAGCCCTGAAAGGGTTAAATGGTGGATTTTTATGCATATCAGACGTTTTACTTATGAAAGTTTCCTATTTCCCTTTTAATCATTTTTTTGATTTGTATAAAGTTGTTTTTTATTCGTTTAAAAAAACAAATATAACGAACAATAATTTCTTAGCATCAAAGGTATAAAATTTAACTTTAATCTTAAAAAATATAATTGCTATTGAGCCAATAATATGCGGATATTGTATAGTTTATAAGATTCGTAGAAAAAAAAATTCTGGTCTGTAAAAGAATCTCCCAAATGTATTAACTGGTCTAATTTTTTTTGGTCAGCAGAGATATAAATTATTGGACAATGCACCTAAATTAGGGTGGTTGTTTCTATATTAATTGGTTAAGATAATTAAGCTAAACGAAGAAGTTGGGTAGTTTTAAAAGTCTTTCCAAGATTAATACTTTCCTGGTCCAAAAGCATATAATATTCCTATTTGGGATAGTCTTAATGAAGAGGCCACCTTATAGTGTACCCGGTTTCTGAGAAAATTCCAAAACTTTAGTATTTACCCAATTAAAGTGAAAACCTATGATAAAAAAATTTATGTAGCACTAAACGCCATCCAAATCCCTAACACTGATGTTAGAAAAATGAAAATGCCTTTTTTTTTGTTCAATAGAAACGACTAAATTTAATTTTAAAAATTCATTGGATAAATTCGATGAATATACTAGCCAGTAAATGTGATGTTCAACAAAATTCCCTCTTCATCAAGAATCCCCCATTTAAGAAAGTTTTTTTTTTTTCGGAATTTTATATTTAAGAAAGTTAACGGTTTTACTCATTGGTATTGAAATTAGCCCAATATAGGGACCAATTTTCAGATTGTTTGTTGATAAAAAAAGCATGTCCATTTTTGCATCACCAGTTTTGAAAATACTAAAAGGTTGGAAAAATAATCAAGTGATTTAATAGAATTCAAGCACGAGAATACGCTCCTTTTCGTAATATATTACATTATTGTTTGAAAAATCTCATACAATTGGCTGAACTTTATTGCTCATCAGATAGAAATGTTTGGAAGTAGCAAATGTGGTATCATTATAGGTTTGGTAATTTAAAAGCTGACGAATGTCACACAAAGTTTTCAAATACACATCAACAATGTTTATACGCTAGAATTGTTTAGTATTTCGTTTACTTTTGGAATAATAAGGAACTCATGGCTCTTTAGGAAAACGATGGGCGTGGGGAATGGAATGACTGGTTGCTATTTTAGATGAATAAGTGACCCAAACAGATACATTTTAGTAAATTTTGTTTACAATTGTCAAAAAAACTAACTTGGCAAGCTCATTGATGGGAATGGATCTATATCTTACAGCTTATTATTTGATTGCAATAACTAGTTTAAAAGTGGGAAGCCAAACGTATTTGCTATTGGACAATTATACATCTGATGAAATCATTTAGTAATTCACATACATTATCTCTAACTTTAATACTCAAAAAGTCTCAAAAAGCACCCAAAAATTGTATGAAGTGGATGCGGTTTTTCTTATCGTATTTCCAAATTGGTATTGTCAATATTCTAAGCAATGTAAAAAAAATTGTCCATGGATAAGCGTTTTGCTGTATACTTAAAAGGACTCGAATATAGCATTATAGAATGCCATTTTATATATCCCCTCTACTAACGAATGTCCTAAACTTTTTTCAACGATATTTATGTTATCAAAACCCATCTAATTAAATCCAATTCCTGTTATTCGAACCTCTTTATGCCAACATTTTGATACAAAACACCCACTTTTCCCAACCCCAAAATACTATAGAACGAACAAACCTCGCATATTTACATCAAGCATTCCAACCCAAGCTAGAACTTCCAATAAAAACAAATTTTGAGTTTTTGAAAAAAATAGAGCTAAAATCTGTTATACTCAGGCCAGAAAGCTGTAGACAATTCAAACCGAAAAAAGCACTAAATATCTTTCAATTCGACCCAAAAAATTGCAGCTATTATACAAAATAATAGGTTAGATTTATCTCATTATTTCATCCCATACAAGCTGGAATTTGTGGCTTATTTATCTTTCGAGTCTATGAATAATTTTTTATTGGTTCGTAATGTTTGTATATATAATGCATGTTAATTATTAAGGCATCAATTATCTCCTATTTCTTCAGTTTACTTACCCAATGACTTTTGGCATTCAATGAATACTATCAAAGTAAAATCACACTTGCGCTGTTTTTCATCAGCATAGTAGGAGGTGCCGCTTATTTCATTGTTGATTAACAGATATTGCAAGTCGAATATATAACTGATTGATTTTTTGGACTGTTTTCGATTGCTTGGTTTTACATTAATTACTTCTTAATAGATCAATCATAATTATTAATGTCCTTTAATACCTAATGCTTTTTAACTACTGGTTGATTCTCTACTTCCCTCCGCACATAATATGCGGGGTATATATCAACCTGCATGCGTCAATCTTAAAGATGCTGCATGCTAGATTTACACTTTTTTAATATAGTAAATCCTATCTAATATCTACATAATTGATTCTAGTTACCCATTTATCCCTATATTAAAGATCACTTTAATTTTGTACGTCACTTATAACACCATTTTTTGCGGGGGATAATTCATTTTGCTATTCTCACATCTTTATTGGATCCTAATATATACTATTTGTGCATCTTTTCTTAATACGTACGTGTATAAATTTAAATTGGTTCCAGTACAATCTACCAGCTGATGCTAGCTTGGATTTATTACTCACAAATTAATCCTAGTTATAAGACTCAGAATTAATTTTCTTTTCGATTTTTGATTTTAATATATTCATAATTTTAAATCATCTCTTTTTCTTTACATTAGAAATTTTAGTTTTTTAGCGTTGATTAAATTTTTCTTCTGCTTTTATTATACCCTCAATCCTTTCCGTTCTAATCGTTATTTCAGAACTACCTAGCTTTTGTGAACCTTGACTTATTTTTAATCTATCATTTGCCCTAATCATTTATAGAACCATGACTTTTTTTAAGAATCCCTTCAAGAAGGATCAAGCCTCGCTCCAGCAGCATGAAGCTATCAAAAAAAAGCCCTCCTATCTGACATCTCTAAGCCGTGTTTATAACTTTAAGCAATCTTCCAAAAAGGAGCAGGATTCTTGTTCCCCAGCAGAAAAAGCCGCTATTTTTCATAGTGGTGCTCATAACGACTCTCATGCTAATGTCGGCACTGTTCAAACCCAATCTGAAAATCAAAAGGTTTCTTCTGAAAATCCCAGTCTGTCCCCATCTCAATCATCAACTAAGACTCGTACCATTTCTTGCGTTTCTGAAGCTGATTCTTCTGATTATCTCGTAGTGCAGGCTTCTGACTCTCTTGCTAAACCTGAATCTGACTTTTTGTCCATGACTCCTGTCAGCCCATCTGACGCTCTTGGGATATCTGGCACTTGTACAGAGCCTCCTTCCCCATCGCCATTCAAAATATCTCTTGATTTTGAAAATTTTACCCCGTCTAATAAAACTAATAATGGCCCTGCAAATTCGCTTGAAAACACTTTCTCTAATTTCACGATGCCACCAGTCAGTGCCTCTCCATCAGACACATCTTACACTACTAAAGCCGAATCAACCGAGCCTCCACTTGATGATTTTACTGCCTCAGTATTTGCAACCATTGAGGAGGCAGGACGCGGCCCCCCTCGTCCAGCTTTACGCCTCAAACTCAAAAAACTTTACCCCAGAGCAGGACCTTCCATCAGCCCTTCACCTTTATCTTCCAATAACAAATCCTCTACACCTCCATTCAATAACATGTTTAATTTTGGCTCTAACCCCACACTAACTCTATCTTCATCCAACATCACACCTAAACTTGACTCAAACCGCACGTTTATTAGTTATAGTCATAACTAGTCTATATTTTTTTAAAAAATCGTTTTGATTACAGTACTAACATCTAAATTCAAATGAAAATATATTTTCTTATTTAACTTGAATTTTTATTTTGGTCCAATTTGATTAAAGAAAAAATTTATTAAAGATTTAGATTATTAGGGTCATAAAGTGTTGTGAGGTGCGGGCTCGAGAAATATGCGATTGGTGAAAATCTACTATGATCGCGTTATTTATGCCTTAGCTTTA
>LSSL01000247.1:23552-36026 GCA_001953115.1 Smittium mucronatum | reverse complement strand
TATTTATTGGCAAACAGTTTCAGGCGCTACCGGATCCGCACGTTTGTAATTGGCAAGTTAAAGGTCCCCACGCACATTTCCTTTGCCAAAAAAATAAATAAATTCAGTGATGCAAATAAAAAATGGACCGAATGTGGATTTTGCTTATCACATACTGCCTTTTTTTGTACCGCGGAATTCTGTTGTAAGATTTCCCACATACTGCCTTTTTTGTATTGCGGAATTTTATTGCAAGATTTCCCACATACTGCCGCGTAAAAAAGCAACAACAAAGGGCGTTATCCCCCTACCCTTAATTCTACCCATTCTCCAACCTAATTTGCCAGTGAGTGCATTACCAATTTGGCGTCTTTGGGTCTAATAGGCATTCACCATCCCCATTCGTCTTGGTGCCTTTCGTCAGCCCCCATAAAACCCCCTCTACAGCTCTCCCAACAGCTCAGCCAATACCTGCGCCTTTGCCTCCCTTCGACAAACATATACTCTCCCCCTCCCTTTTTCTTCCCATTGTTTGCATGGCTCCAATCTCTTCTCATTCGTCCACTCGCAACTGCATCCATCATCCCTATACGTTGCCTGTATTTCTACTGCTTGACCTATCATTCATCCAATAACCGCATGTATTCCATGTCCCGAAACGTAATGTTGGTTTATTTGATCTACATATTTATAGGGTGAGTGCAAACATCGTTTCAATTGGCGGGGTTATTTATACTAGCCTCTAATAATGAACATCCTTCTACGTGTACAGTTTTTCTGCCTCATCGAATAAAGAGATGATTGCAATGATGAAACCAGACCCTCATCCAATTAATATTACTAGTCAAAGATGTTTGTTTCCCTATAATAATTTATTTAATAATAAGCCATTGTTTTCTAGTTTTCGGAAAAGGGACTCTTGTATAACCCAGCCCGCATTTTCGCCCTGTTTATACATTTACGTAATTCCGTAAAAAAAAAAAAAAAAATCAATATCCAACTTGTTTTTTTTTTTCGTACCATATATTATCTTTATATCAGGCCAATTTTTCCTGTAAAAAAAAACAAAAAAAACAAGAAATCAATTCCACTTTTAATCCCCAAAAGCATCTATTTGTTTCAAATTTAATCCATCCCAATATCTATAAATTACTCTTTTATAATGCACAAATTTTCTAAATCAAATCTCACACATTCTCAATAATAAAAAAATAATAATCATACAATTAAATACTATAACATCATACGCTTCCATTTAAAATATCCCACTTGGCAACGTTCGGTAACAGCACCACCAATTTGAATAAACTATATTGCCTTTAAATCTGATATAAGGGCGTTATCTTACAATAAAATTCCGTGATAAAAAAATAAAATAAAAAATCTGATATAAAAATAATTCAACTTGTAAAATACGTCCATTTCTGTGCTGTTATAAATTTTTCATTGATAAAGACAAGTAAAATCTAAAAATGACGTAAATATTCAAATATTTTTAAATTTACTACTGAAAATTTACATTACCATAATTCGTGCCAAGATAGTAAAATAAAAACCATTGATTAAAATTTAAATTAGTTTCTTTCTGTGGCTACCCCCCCCCATTGCCCAATTTGGAAAAAAAAAAACTCTTAATTTGATTACTGTAAATCAATGTATATTTAATTTTTTATTGGAAACCAAAAGGTCAGGTCATAAATTTATTTAAATGCAATCGTAAAGGACCACAAATATCCTCTTCTCCCCCCCCCCATTATTCTATATAAAGTTAAAATCTGCAACAACTCCCAGATACTAATGATAATATCAACCATCCTTTTCATTAAATGTCGTCAAAAATAATAATAAATGCCCATCCATGTTAATTTTTTTCATTTTTCACAAAATAGTATTTGCATTACCACCTATGATTTATAGTATTATTATATTTTAAATCGTAAAAAAAATCATATCCATCTTTTTTTAAATCAATGCTATTTTCTCTTTAATACTTTGATATATCTGAATTCATCAAGATATATTATCCCAATAAAGAGAATCTTTATAAAAATGTGAAATTAAAGCATGTTTTTTTTTTATATCTATTATATCATAACATTTTAAATTTAATATACCAATTTAAAACCAAAAAAAATCCCCCCCCCTATATTTCAAAAAAAAAACAAAACAAATGGTGAGGCTCAATAAAACAAAGATATTATCAGAACTATACGTACTTTTGCATTAGAGTAAAAAAATATCCAAATATTGTATTGTTTCTGGGAAAAATAAATCTTGTAACATTTAAAAGCAATCAAATCTTCCTCCATCCTTCATATTTTCAACAACCAAGGTGGCGATTGAATCTCTATAAATAATCTTTATAATATATAACTATTATTGTAGACTATAGTGTTATAAATCCATTTCAAAAAAAAAAATCCCAAATACTCCTCTTTGGCGTTGTAAATATATCTAGACATTTTCAAAACAGTTGTTCATATCTCAAAATCTAATCTTGATTTAATCCCCCAATTTCTTGGCAAGTTCGCTACGTTTAATTTTTTGAAAACGACTCTTTATATTAAAGTGATTTTTATTTTTGTGTAAATAGTAAAGAAATTTAAAAAAAAAAAAAAACAACAACAAAAAAGTTCATTTAATGTGTCTGGATATAAATAAAACATCAATTCGGTTGTTATTTTAAAAACTTAATTTTATCTTTTTTCCACAAATAAACCCCCATTATTATATAATGAGAAAAATTAAAAAAAAATTAGCATTAGAAAAATGCACATCTTTAGTAAAAAAAAAAAAAAAAAGAATCTTTGCAGAATATATATATATGTGTTTAATTTTTAAAAGTGAAAGTTTGATTCAATGATGAATCGGAATTATAAATTTGTTTGAAAAAAATATTTTTTTTCTGAAATGTAAAATGAAGTTGAAAAAAAAAATAATCTATTTCCGGATGAAATTATATAATCATCACTGCGGATATAATTTTTAGTTTACTTATAATTTACTATTTTTTATTAATTTAAATTATTTCTACTAAATATTAAAGCATATATGCACTAATAACCAAAATTAGTAAAAGTAACAATAAAACTATATATTTTATTTAATTATAATTCAATTATTTTTTTATTGTATAAAATCTGCAAATTTAATTTAAAAAATTAATAAAACACTCTCTAAATATCAAGAGAAATACCCTAGTTCAATTTAAATATAAATTATGTATCATTGATATAGAAAGATTTATCGTAAATCACAGTATTACCAGCTTGTTTTATAAATTTTTCTCATATTATTTTCTATTCGCAAAATCAACCGTGAAAAAACTGATCCATATTGTTATTTTTTAAATAATCAGCCTTTTAATAATAAAAAAAGTGGGTTTTATTTATTTACTCAATCTATAGCTGAAATTTTAGAACATTCATCTCTTTTACAAATGTATAAGCAAACTCTGAATTTTTCGCAACTGATTTTATAAAAAATTCCATCTTCTTTTTAAAAAATGAGCTGTTCAATTTTTTATTTTCTTAAAATTTTACTTTTTCTTGCATGTTATTATTGGCAAATAGTTTTTTCCCACAAAATCAGCAAAAAGTAGATGTAATTTGGAAATTTCCGTAAATTTTGGAAAATATGAACAGAATATATATTTTTTTACCAGCCATTCTGTCCGATTATTTCATGTAAATTCCGCAAAAAACTATTTATAGTCCTTATAAAACAGTTTTTCTCGATTTAATTCATTTATTTGCCGTTCTAAAAAACAACCTTGTATTTTTTATTCTATTTTGGGACCCAGAAATATTCTGAAGCCCATTTTTTAGCTAGTTATCGCTTTTATATTTGATTTATAATTAGACTTATCCAATCACTAGGAGTTATAGGATAGTGATAGCTATACTTTAACCAATTGTACTGAAAGGGTAAAAATGAGACATATATATTCGACTTGTTCTTTGTGAAACGACTAAAGAATCATTTATATAAAAAATTATTGGAAAAATAATGTAGCTTAAGTTAATTTTAGCCAAAATAAAAAAAAAATTAGAAATTTCCCGAAATTTGTGGGAAAAAAATGACTGGTAAAAAATAGATTCTGTTTAGATTTTCCAGAATTTGGGGATATTTCCAGATTTTATCTATTTTTTCATGATTTTTTCCACCAATTAATCCAATCAACGCCAAAAACTGTTGAATATCAAATTAAATTGGGTGTGTTTTATATTTAAGGGCTTTTAAATCTCCGTAAAGACCATGAATCCATAATATCATATCTTTAAAGCTCAAGGAATATGATCGAAATATTATGATATAGATATTAGAAATTAATATATTTATTTATTGCTCAAATTATATTTTTAATTCGATAATATATCATAAAAACTGGTTTAAAAATAAAATAAAAGTGAAAAAATTTATCAATCAACTCTCATATGCCCCTATAGCAGCTCAATCTACCGAGTCGCTGGTTCAAGGGACATGAATTAGTTCGAAGGTGATATGTAACAAAAATGAAATTTCTTTAATCTTTTTAACAGCGTCTCAAAACTTTAATATTTAAAGTAAGAAATGACGTGTGGTAGCATAAAAGATGTAAAAAAATAATAACAAAAAGCATTTCGAAAAATCAGGTATACTTCTCGATGGATTTTTTTAGAAATATATCATAAATTAAATTAAAGTTTCAAGATTTAATAAAAAGATATTAAAAGTATTAAAAAAATTCACCAAACTCCCCTCTGACTCTCTAGCTACATCATAGCTCGATGGCATTGATTAAAGGTAGATTTTAAAGAAGAGAACCTTAAATTATCTGTAAAATTATAAAAATTTCATCTAAATTTACAACTAAAATTTTTTTTTTAATAGATTTCATTGAAATTAAAATATTTAAGTGCGAAAAAATAAAAAAAAACACTTGAAAAAAATCTCATTAATTTAAAATAAAAATATCTATATATATAATATATATATGAATTTTATCTATCCAACATTAAAATTTCTGATTAATAAAAGATTTATATATTTTGTTTTGTAAGCCAATTTTAAGATATATAATAATATTTTATCTTTAAAAAAACTAGTTTTCTTATAAAAAATAAATTTTCAATTTTTTTTTTTTATAACAGATGCTTTTTATTTCTTTATAAATATTAAAAAATAATCATTTTAATTATTATACCCGTTTTATAAAACAAGGATACTAAAGAGTAATACTATGTATATATCCTTAAAAAATATACTAGCACACCCTCAAATGATATAATTTTATACAGTAAAATAATAATAAATGAAGATTTAATCAAAGGAATGACAACAAATTTAAGTAGCTTAATAGTTTTCAATTATATGGTCTATTAATTCAATAATTTTTTTAAGAAACATCTCTTTCATTTAAATACCATCAATTTTTTTAAATTAAACTATAAATAAACATCTACAAAAAAAGTTATCAAAAAAATAATTAATTTATCCTTAACCGAATAAAAAAATTCTTATCTGCTTAATTAATAATTCATTATAAAATATTTCTTATTCGTAAATGTAATTTTTAATAAAATTGATTGAATATGATATTTTTTATCTAGTTTATTGCAATAAATTATGATTTATAAAGATTAATTTTAATCTTTTAATTATCTAATTATGTTTGATTGGATCAAATCAATCGATTTTTTTATAATATTCTGAAATTTTATAATAATATATACTGAATTTTTTACCCTCAAGTTTCTGTTTGATTTTTTAAATATCATATCAACCAAGATAGATTAAATATTTTTAAACACTCTTAAAAAGGCGGTGGCTTATATAAAGAGATAATTGGATGGAGTTAAAATAAAATTTAAAATATTAATTTTTTTAAAATAATAAAAGTGATGTAATTTTTTATTTGAAGAAGGTTTATGTGTAAAGTTTAAAACTCGAAAAAAAATATATATCTTGTACATTTCCTTGTCAAAAAAACATAAATAAATAATATTTTTAAGAAACAATAATCTCTTATAGATATCACATTCCCATATTTTATTAATAAAAAATTATAAAAAATTAAATTTGGATATATTTTAAAAAAATTTAAATACAAAAAATAGATTAAACCAAAAAAAAATTTTTTTTAAAGGGATAATAAAGCGTCTCTATATCCAATGGTTTGTTATAGAAAGTCTATTTATACCAAATTCTTATTGTTAAATTTCAAAACTGTATATTTGTAAATGGTGTACAAATGAAAATGGTAAAAAGATATAGAAAGAGAAAAATTGAAGAAAAAATATTTATAGGTTTTATATAATGAATCTTTAATAGCTATAAATATATTTAATGATTTATTGGTAAATTTCAAGTTTATTTCTCAGTAAAGGTAGGAAATTTATTAAAGATTAATATAAAATAGATTGGTAGGTTTTAAAATAATTCCATCTCAAAATTTCTCGATTATAAATAATTATTACTATTATTTATTTATTTTAAAAAAGATTCATAAAAATTCAATCTTTTTTAATGCAACTCTTCTTAAAAAATACACACTATTTACATTAGCAGAATCATATACTTTTTCACAATATTTTTTTAATATACTTTAGAAATAAATTAAAAATTTTACCTCTGTTAAGAAATCAAAATATTTATGAATTATATACAAGATATAATTCTAAAGATAAATCAATGTTATTACCTATTTTCCTATTAAATATATTACTATTTTGTCTTATAGTTTGAATTTTTATAGGTTGTTTCTTGTATAATAAAAAAAATATCGGTTTGAAATAAATCAAAGTAATGGGTTACAAATTTTTAGGATTTTTTTAAAACTTTTTCATCCTGGAAACACTTTTATTTCTAATATTTCCATGTTTGAGGTTGATAAACCAATTTTTTATAGTTTTATTTTTTTGATAGAACAGTACAAAGGAAATCCCCCCCCATAAACCATGCGATATTTTATTTTTACATCTGCTTCTCAAAGTGTTTAATATTAAATTTCTAAGAAAAAAGTTTTTGGTTTTTTTTTGATTTTATCATATTTAAACAATTCTTAATAAAAAACCCAATATTTTTCGAATACCTTGATGTGTTTTAGATGCCTTTAAATTCATGTAAGTTAACCCCTTCTTTTTCCAAAAAATATGAATATTTATACTTTTTTTATTTCAACTTTGAAGAAAATATTTAATAATAATATTTTTTATCGTATTACTTAAAATAAAAAAAATAGATTTTAAAATTTGGAATTTTAATAATAAAAATTATTTATACAGGAAAAATATGGTGTATTGGAATTTAATTAATAATATTTTATTAAATATGGCTATTTAGTCTTCAGAAATGGAGTCATGAAATTAAAATAATACGAATGTAAATAATAAAATTTTTAAAATATAAATTCGACCCAAAATGAAGATATTACAGCTGCAATGTTACAATCGGAAAGTTAAAAAACTCGTTATCATAATATAATTGTTTACGAGACCTTTTTCTTAAAATTTTATTATTTAAAAAAAATCATAGTTCGAAAAAAGCTACGTTTAGAGTATTTTTATTTTTATATTATCATGGATATATATTCAGAATTCCACTGTATATATATTTCATCTTTAATGATAGTATTTTGAGTGATATAACAGTACACATAAAGTATTGGGAAGAATATTAAAAGGTAAAAATATTATTCCTCCAGTTTTTTAAAAAATTAATCCATTTAATTTCCTTAAATATAGATTATTTTTGTCATATGAATGAATTTATCTCTTAAACCAGAGCTAATGGAGAATAATTAGGTAAAAGCATAATTATTCTTTTAAGAGAAATAGAGTAAAAAAAACAAATCAGTGCGAAAAGAAGGTATATAAATATAATTTTACACGAATAACCTTTCAAAATCGCTCATGGATGTGAATAATAGTCTAAGACATAATAAAATAAACCAAAATTATGGATATTATGTATATCATAAAAAATCTAAAAACCATTCGGAAAATATTGTTAATTGTATATATTAATTAATTTTCTGATAAATAATAAGTGGTTTGGCCGAGTGGTTAAGGCGGTGGACTTAAGTTCCATTCGACAGAGTCGATCGTGGGTTCAAACCCCACAGCCACTAACACTATTCCGAATATAGCTCAGCGGTAGAGCGGGAGACTGTAGTTAATTGATATCTCTAGGTCCCTGGTTCAAATCCGGGTGTTCGGAAGTTTTCTGTTTTTATAAATATTGTTACACAAATATATATGCTTAAATGTGTATGTATCACCTCTATTATATATCAGCGAACCATTTTTTAGTAGGAAGTATCTTAATTTTATTTCAAAAAATATATCCATAAAAAATAGATTCGAATTCATCCAAAAATTCTAAAAACGAAATAACTTTAATTTAAAGTGAATATATCAAGTAATGAATCAATGATGTCCAATAATGAATATCGATGAAAACTTAGATGCGATTTTTTTTTTATTAGAATTTACCAAGATACAGTGATACCGATGGCTATCCAACAATTTTAGTTATTCATAAAAAAAAAACTGAAGTGGGGGATTATTAATAAACATGTCGTTTTTATAGTGTATCCTATTAGTAGGAAGGTCCCCAAATAGTATTTTTACATATAAAAAAGTACATATATCTAACAAAAAACAAGAAATATTATTTATTGATTATTGATAGAAAAATGGAGGTATTCATCTTTTTGAAATAAAATTATGAGAAAATGCCCAGTTAAGAGATTTTTTCGGAAAATTTTGCAAAAAAGAGTTAAAATTTAATATCATTAAAAGTTGAAATATTCTACCAATTAATAGTATGGTTTTCGAAAAAATAATAAAAAAACTGATTTTCCACAATATTTGAAAGCCCACTTTCTGCATCAAAGTTTTGATATTAGAATTCAATGCGTGTAAAATTTTAAAGAATTTTTTTCTACTAAATTCCACTTGGTAAAATATTTAAAGTTTAAAAAAAAAAAAATTTTTTTTGGAGTATTCAAAATAGTAGCATCAAAAAACGAAAATTTTTACTTTACAAAAATTAGGCCGAAAATTCTAACAATAATAATAAAAAAACAACTTTTTCGTTGTGCTAGAGAATTTCAATAGTGTATTACATATAAAAAACATGAATAGTACAAATTTTTTGCATTACTTATTATGTGCATAATGAATAAGAATGCAAAGAGATGCCATCAAATAGGCGTATTATATGCATATTATAAATAAAGAATTTAAATTTTAATAAAAAATTTTTTTTTTTTCACTTAATCCATCATTTTTTTAAATATTCATTTCCTTATAATAATTTTCATATATTTCAGTAGTATAGTATTATAATTTTAAAATTTAAGAATAGTAAAAGATTTAAAAATGATAAAAAGTGTTTTATAAAATCCATTTTATCTAACTTTAAAAAAAATTTAGGTGAAAATAAAAATGGCTAATACCTAAATTTTCATACATGATTTTTTATACTGATTACTATTCAGATATAATGTTAAAATTTTACTTGCGATAATATATTAAAAAGTTTCAAAAAACGGTACAACCCCCTCAAAATTTAAAATTTAAAACATTTTAATAGTGGTAAAATTCCAAATATTTTTTTATTCTTCCCCTCATTAGGTTAAATTAATTTTTTTATCGAAATATAAAACATAAACACAAAAAAAAAAAATTAGTACTTTTATTATGGCCTGGATTTAAATTTTGAATAGAAGTAAAAAAATCATACTTCATAGGATTTTTATTCAATAACGGTAAACTTTTATCAAAATAATATTATTAATCATCTTGAAATGCACTATATTAAACTCTAAATCGTAAAGATATTGTAATTATCCGATCATTATTGATTGCGCACATTAACCCTTGATTAAAGTTTCATATAAGCTATTAAAAACTTTCCTCTTATCCTTTATAAACAGCTCGCATTCCCACTTTTTGGAATGCAAGATTTTCAATTAGTTTTCTTATCTTTTTATTCCTCCTTCGTTTGAAATATACATTAGTCATAATAAGTCTATATACCCTAGTCTTTTCCAAGAACCATTAGGTTCCTTACAGATATAATATCAAAGATAGCACTTCATCTGATAAAATCAAATAAAAGAACATTTATCCATTATCGAAAAATGTATTTGAATTTTTTCGGTGATTGAAACTATAATTATATATATATCTCCCTTGTTATATTTGATTTTGAATGGATTAAACCAAATTAAAATATAATAATGGAATATTTTTCAACTGAAATAAGTTCAATTGAGGCAAAAAGTGCTATTGAAAAGTCAAGAAAATAATATAATAGGAAAAAGAGCAATATAATTCACAGTATTTTTTAAAAAAACGATATTAATATAAGGACCAATAAATTTTTCTCGATCTTACCGAAAATTTTACAGAAAAAGGCGGTGTATGGAAATGTTGAAGTTGTGAGTAAAAATAAAAAAAGTGCCAAAAATATATATTAACCAATATTTTCATCTTAAAAATGGGTTTCTTAATGAGAACTAAAAAAAAGGTAACATAGAATAAATTTACTAAAAAATGTAGTCACAAGAACAGAAATCACTATCAAATTACTTATAGTGTAATTTAAGATCAAATATAGAACATAATTTATTATATTCAAAAAGATTATTAGATTTTCGAATATTTTATAGTTTATATATGCATATATACACTATTATTATAATGCGATTCAGGGTTTGTTATTTTGATTAATAAAAAAATCTAGTGATTAACTTAAAAAAAGATAACACAATTTTTATTGGAGAATATCACTTGAAAATCTGTACACTCTCTTCAATTTCTTTATAAATTGATAAAATACAACTCTATATTCTGTTGTAATTTTTTTTTCTTTGGAGCGATGAGAACTCTGCTGGAGAGATTATTTGAAATATTTTTTTATAAAACCATATAAAAAGTCATTACACGCTAATCTAGGAGTATTTCTGAAGTTATTAAAGATATAAAATTAATTTATCGAAATTTCTTTAATTAAACACCCTTTAGGTGTTTTGAGACAAAATAAAGCTGATTTTTTACACCATAAGAAATGTAATACCATTTAAAATTAATTAGATTTCCGAAATGCGATTTTAATTATAGCATAATATCTAAATTAATATTATTTTTTGGGGTTGATATTTATTTATTTGATTTAATTACCTATAAAAATCTCTTAAAAAGTATTAAAAGCGGAATTATTTTAAAATTTTAGTTAATAAAGACATTAAAATTAATAAATTATCTCCCTGTTCTTCCATATTAGATTAGCTGAGCGTTTTATCATAGAAAATATTTCAAAATATCCGTAATGTCGATGCTAAAGTGGATTTCAAATATTTGAAGTACCTATTAAATATCTTATTAATTGAAATTTTTATAAAAGTTTTCACGATAAATTTCCTATTTAGTTGATTTATTTTCATAGAATAATTTATTTAGATTACATCAAAAGGCTAATTAAAAATATCCCTCAAGTGGTGATACAAAAAGAGGTATTGGGTAAAAAATTTAATTATTTTCTATAAAATTACATTTAAATAATTTTCACCGATGAATTTTACTGATAAATAAGTTATAAATAATTCTTTAGTTTCTATTATTTTTTTTAGAAATTCAATCCTTTATAGTGGCTTTTTTTTGGCTCATAAGCTTAAGCAAAAATGGGTTTTAATTAGTTTCTGAAAATTTTAGACTTTCAAATTTTTTATTTTATTTCAAATTACCTAATTTTAAGTGTTATGATATTATATCTATTCGATATAAAATAATATACGCAAATTTTTAATTTGGTATTTTTATAACCGTAAATTTGAATATATAAATCAAACTGATTAAAATTTAAACCATACTATAAAATAATCAGAAAAAAGCTAATCATGATTAGGGTAAAGTTGGTCATAGTCGATAAAAATTAAAATTATTGTAAAAAAAGTAAAAATAATCTAAATAAGACGTATTTTATTTGGGAATGTAGAAAATAGTTACTTTTAGCATCATATTATAATTTTAAAAACCATCTTTGAGTTCAGTGAGACCTGTAATAAAAGTTTCCAAAATTCTAATAAATATCTATAAATGTTTGGCCAAATAATCAGCAAAATAATTTTATTGTATTTATCAATTTAGATGTATCTCGCATCTATATAAATTTTTTTTTGAAAATTCTCTTCCAATACCCGAATTTATAATATCTCAAAAATTTTATATTAGAATAATCATATAAATACACAGGTTATATAAGAATTTCAAACCCTTAATGTATATGAAAAGCATCAGATATAATGACATGGAATTTATAATTAACTTAAATAACTCTAGCATTGGATTTAGAAGCTTTTTATTTCATTAAAACTTTATTAATAATATTTTAAATTAATCTTAATAACCATAAATTAAAAATTCCTTTATACTTTAAAATTCAAAATTACAAGTTATGCAAGAAAATTAAATACGAAAAAATCGATATATATATATATATATATAT
>LSSL01000247.1:0-23104 GCA_001953115.1 Smittium mucronatum | reverse complement strand
ATATATATATATATATATATATTTTAGTTTTAAAAATGAAATATATCTTTTTTTATGCTAATACCGAATTTATGAACGAAAATACTTATATAACATAATAATAAAGCTTATAAGTTCAATTAATTGAGAAATATTTTGATATTTTCTCAAGTAATATTTTCTCCCTATCTAATAAATGAAACAATATTTCAGTAAATATCTGGGCTAATTTAACCTTATTTTTTTTATGTTTTAATATGGTGCATATAGTTAATTGGATTTTTGACAAATAATTTTCTAATAAAAACTTAGAAAGCTTTTTAGGTGATATAGCAAGGTTTTTTCTCTCACTTTTTATCAAAAAATTATCACATAATAATAGATTTGACTGGAGAAACTAATATATATACTTCTTTTTTATATGAAAAAAATCCACCATCTCACATAATTATTATTTAAATCTAGAATTTTTTTATAATTAATTAAAAAGGAAGAATTTTACCATATATAGATAAATTTATAAATAGATATCACAAATTTGGTAAAAATTCTTATAATATATCTCAAACAGTTAATTATTTGTTTTTATGAAAATTCGAGATCAATTTTTTAAAAACATGTGATTATTGTGATAAATAAAATCGAGTATAAAATAATATATACTTTTATATATTTTTAAAAATAATCATCCCTAGAACTCTGAAGTTTTTTGTAGAAGAAATTCTTAAAAGATGATAAAAATTATAAAATAATTTGGCTAATCAAAAAAATCTTTTGATATGAAATTATACAGGCTAATTTGATATTAAATAAATTTAGTTTTGGTTTAAATTTTATCAAAATATAATTATTTAAAAAAATAATGTTCTTTTTTAATAATGAAATATTTGGGTTTAAATCGATAAAAAATTATAATGGTATACTTTTATTTATTTATTTGTAACTTAATTGAGATTATAAATCAAACAAGTATTTCATTTATATGTCTAATTTTGATGATACAAAACTTCTTAATAGTGATAAGTGTTTTACAAATTATTTTCACGTAATTATAAATTTTGTTTAAATTTTTGTTCAAAATATAAATAATTGAGCTAAAAGCTAAGTTAATTAATTTATATCAGTTTTGCATTTATTTTATAGACTTTTTGATATTGATAAATACTTGAAGTCCTAATAAAAACGTGAATTTTTTTTAATTTAACTCTATTATTATTTGAAAATGGCTTCTTAATTTCAGAATTTTTTTTTTCCTCTTTAAATTTTTTAATTAGGGTAATTTAAATACGAAAATGAGTTTTTATTATGTTAAGTATAAAGAATTTATTATAATTAAGTTATTTTTTTTAAATAAATGAACTATTATATTTTCAGATAAAATCGAGTATAAAACAAAATAATGCTTCATTAAAAGTACTTATATGTTTATTGATAAATTCTAAATGATTATAAAATAATTTTTATTTATATTTTTCTGAATTGAAATATTCATTTGGAAAAAAAATTCATTAACGACGTTATCTTAAAATAAAATTCCGTGATACGAAAAAAAATGTAAAAAAATTTAATTACCTAAAATGTATCCTCCAGATTTTTTTATAATTTAATTTCAATTTATTAATTACAGAATGTAATTTTATTACTCAAAGTGTTCTGCATTTTACCAAATAAAAATGATAGTGACTTATAAAATTTTAGTCGGATTATAATTAAATTATAACTTTATTATTCAAATATAAAAAAGTACCAAGTTAAAATCAGCAGAAAGTTTTAAGTCCCAATGAAAAAAAAATCATAAAATAGAACACAAATGATTGAAATTTTTTAAATAATTGCAAAAAATAGGTGTGATTTTTTTGAAAATAATGTTTTATTGAATAAATAAATAAATTTCGAAGCAAAACTGATAGCTATTCTCTAAAAAAAAAAAAAAAAAGGATTTAATTAAGGTTTAATGTAGTTAATATTAAATTTTTTGATAATATATCAATAAAAATTCAGATCCAAGAAACAGTTGATGGAGACTCAATGGTCAAATTATTCAAAGATAAGAAAATTCTCATAAAATATTAATAATTTTTCTCCAATAACTATCCAAAATTTTGACTTTTATAATAAATTTTTTTTATTAAATATTAAGGAGTTTATCGGTATTATATCATATTATTAGGCTTTGGATATAAGAATCTTAAAATAATTTTTCTTATAAAAATTAAAATCAGTATTTACTAAAAAACTAAATCAAGCTGATTAAGTTAAGTAAATATATGGAATAAATGATTTTAGATTTAAAAAAGGATTAAATAATCAAAATAAACAAGCTGATTTTAGATGAATCTATGGAGTTGAAATAAACAGGGTTTATTGGACTGATACACTAAATTTTTTATATACGAAAAAAAAAAATCAATCCAAAAATTCATATTTTTCATATTAGAATCTGTATTTAGATTTTTGTGTTAATTTTTACATTTATTAAAAAAAAAAATTTATAAAATTTAGCTAATAGATATTATAATTGTGAAATTTTTTATTAAAATAACTCTTTCTTTATTTTGAACTTTTAAAAGTTATAAATGATGTGGATTTTTGATTTTTATCCGCAAAAATGCTATTTAATATTGTATTTAATAAAATTAGAGCATAAGGATGCTT
Source organism: Smittium mucronatum (assembly GCA_001953115.1). Lineage (NCBI taxonomy): Eukaryota > Fungi > Kickxellomycota > Harpellomycetes > Harpellales > Legeriomycetaceae > Smittium > Smittium mucronatum. The sequence goes on along the minus strand of LSSL01000247.1, from coordinate 20,470 downwards.
ATAATAATGAAAGGTATTGAAATTTTTTACTAATTAATTACCGAAGTTTTTTTTCTTTTAATAAATATTTAGATATTATTTAATTCATTTCAAATATGATGCTAATTTGTTCTCTAGAAAAGATTTTGAATAGTCTTGAATAAAATAAAGAAAATATGAGAATGTTATATTTTTAATATTTCTAGAAACTGAATAATTTTTTTTGAGCTTACTTAAAAATAAAAAGATTTATAAAATTGATATCCTGTAAAATTAGTTTTAAATTTGGCTAATTATTTTCAAAAACAAATTAATGGCTGTAAGTGTAAGTATGAAATATTATTTGTGGAAAAAAGTGAAATTTACCGTTTCACTTAATATTCCAAAAATAATAAAACTGAATAATTGGATCCCCCCATCTTCTAAATTTTTAAATTCTGGTAATAATTTCTTTATATGAATTTTTTAATTTATACAACACTTGTACAAAACCGAAAGTTATGATGATTTTTAATTTTAAACCAATCTACTTGTAATATGCTATTTTATGTATTAAAAATTATTAGTTGTAATTTTTGCATGCATGAAATAGAGATATACTATTTGCACTAAATCGGGACCCTAAAATACATATTCATTGTAAAACTCGATCATATAATATGATTTTTTTTGAAAAGATAAATTTTATATAAGTTTATGTCGATAATAATTTTAAAATGAATATATTGTTTTTGGAATTGAAATTAATAGATTTTCTTGGAAAATTTGATTTAATAGCAACATCTCTTTACAAAAATGATATTTAAAATTTCAAAAGCGCGTTATATGCCACCTCAAACATTTTTATGACGCAATTTTATTAGCAGAAAAACTATTTTTAATCTAAAGATATTTTAGCGTTCTAATTAAATAGTGCAAAGTGTGGAAAGTCATATAAAAAAGTTAATTATTAAATTTTTGGTGAAAATGTATTTCTAAAAATACTAATGCATTTGAGAAATAAAAAAAAAGGAATCAAAATGGAAGGTATAAAATTAGAAAGTTTAGATACTGATTTTAATTTCAATTAAAAGAATAGGTTTGGATATTTATTTATTTATTTTGTTCAAATTTGATACCCCATTAATTAAATTTTATTAAATAACCAAATAAACACGTATTTTTTCGCCATATTTATGCTGCTAAGACAAAAAAAGGATGGTTTTTTATATCAAATGAATGGTCTCTAGATGAATAAACATAATTTTTTTTATAAAAAACAATCTTATTTATTCAAAATTTTAAATAGGTAAAAAATCCCAAAGTAAATCCGAAATTAATTATTAAAAATATGTGAAATAGCTCTTCTGTTTATAGCGCACACTAAAAATTTCCAAGCAAAAATTAATTTTTTGAAAAAGAACTATTACAAGGTAAAATATGATTTTTTTTTGAAAAAAGTGACTGTGACACGCCAGACAAGAAATTTCGTTGAAAATAAATGAGATGAGACTAATAAATATGGCTTTTAACGATATTTCATAAAAAGGCTCAAAACTGTACTTTATAAATAAAAATATTTGTTATTTTGCATGAAAATGTAATGCGCTTGAAAAAAAAATAAGGATTGTGGTTCATAAATATTTTGATTTAAATATCACATGATATTACTAATATATAAAAATAAAACCTTTATTATTTAAAGCTTTTATCTGAGAATCAATAATTCATCTATTTTTTAGCTAAAAAAAATTGAGTATTTTATGCTTGGTTTTATTAAAAGTTAGAGATTTATAGGAGGTTCAAAAAGGAAAAAAAAAATTAATGAATGAATAAATTAATTGAAACCCCCAATTAAATTGAAGTTAATTTTATGCTAATACCCCCCTTTAAGTTAAAAGCCATTTATATGCCAATTATAAAAAAGTTATACTATATTTTATTTTTAACGAAAAATACAAAATGTCAATTCTTTTCTCATGAGGAAAAAATCAGAAAAGAAACTGCATTTATCTAGTAAAAATTTACAATATTGAATATTGAATCCCTCTAACTTATTTTTGGAATTTTAACTGATTGAATTGTGTGGCTCCAGACTTATCTAATGTCATATAGACAAATTTTTATATAATAAATTTTTTTTTGAAAAGTTAGCTTATTCCAATTTCTCATCAATTTTTTTTGAATGTCAAAATACCTTTACCTTCAAATAATCCATATATTCTTCCTAAAATCAAAAAAATTAAGAAAAACGCCATGAATATATAGAAAAGATAGTATTAAAACCTGTTATTTGTTCACATTCAGTGATATGGTTATTTAATCACTATTTATTCTATTATTGTTTTTTTCTTGGGGGTTTTAAATATTTTATACCAATATTCACAAAAATTATCATTAAATAATACTTACAATATACTTTTTTCCCTACAATTTTTTTATATTATCCCTAGAAGTTTTTATTAACTACAAATTCAAAATGATAGTATTTTTTTATTACGAAATTAAAAAAAAGCGCATTAAAAAAATATTTTTGGAATTTTTGGTTATTTTTATAAAAATATATTTATTTTGCGTAAATTTATAAGCGCACAAAAAAAAAACGTCTATTAGAATCACTATTATCAAATGTTACAATTAATTTGAGATGTAAAATGTAATAAATTTTAAGTATAAGATTAAAATAATCCAAAAATTATTTTTTAATATTAAATAAATTATATTAAAAGAATTTTTATCTTATAATTTTTTTCGATATGACTTTTTTGGGGAGGGGAGGTTATTTGATAAAAAAGAGAATAATTTTAAACTGTTCAAAATTATAAAACTTTTTTTTATAATTTGGCATTGGAATTTATAGAAATCAGTAAGGTATAAGGGTTTTTTTTATACTGAAGCAGATGATTATTGATATAAAAAACAACAAGTAATTTATATATCCGAAAAAAAAAAAAAAGATGCTTTTTAACATAAATGGGTGTAATGAAGATTGATATTTTTAGTTTTTGCAAATTATTACTTATTTAAAATATAAATTTAGGAAATAAAATATAAATTTGTATATATAGCTCCAGTTTTCAGAGGCTCTGTATAGCTCATTTCAAGATTTTTTTGCAGTTCAAATAGCATTGATAAAATATTAACTATCAAATAATAAAATTAAATATAGAATAAGCGAGTAAATTTTTCTTAATTTTCTTTTAAAATTTTATTAATATAAATAGCTAGCATTATTTATCTGGGGGATTATTTATTATCAAACACATTATCCCATTTATAGTAAACTAAATATCGCTAATATAATAGCTTAGGCTGCAAATTCAAAATAATATTTTCAATAAATCAGTACTATTTAACTTTAGTAATGTTTTTATATAAGTCGGAAAAACATATTTTTGCTTATTTATTTAGATTTATACTACTTATAGGATGGAAAAAAAAATTACAAGAAAAATTTCATAGAAAAATGAGTTTAGGTTTTTCAAATTTTGTCTTTTTAAAAACAGATATTTTTTCTTTCGGCGTATTTTTGATATTTAAATATTTAAAATTTATGTTATTTATGTTATTTATTCAAAATCACCCATTAGATCTTATATCAAATCTATTTTGATTTTGTAGGTCATTTATCAAACCATATAGAAAGCGGATTATATTTATATTAAATTGATGAATAAAAAAATAACAAATCGTTGAAATATAAACAGTAATTATAGAAAAATATTTCTATGTGATAACTACTAAAATAATTAAACCTTTTTTTTAAAAAAATGCATATATATATTAATATATATGCTAAAAAGAACGATACCGAGGCCGAAGTATGTAAAATTATGATCATTTAGATTCCAGAATAAAAAAATATTTTAAAAAAATTTTATGAGACGTAAATTTATAATAATAGTGACTGGTTATTTTCCAAAGATATATATAAATTATTTATAGTAACAATATATCTTCTTTATGATACATCGTATCGGTTCTAAAATTAATTGCATGAGACTTTTTATAAAGTGAAGTCTTCATTTAATACATTTTGATTTATTATGAAGTTTTCATTGAACCCGTTTTTATAAATAAATGATTTTTTTGGAGGGGGGGGGTTAATATTGGGTTCTTAACCACTTATTTCTTTGAGTAAGAATTTAGCTAATAAACTGATTTAATTATCTAGATTTTTTTTTTTTGATATTTTCTATATGTTGATATTTTTTTCCCTGGAAAAAAACGGTGTACATATATTACCTTTTTTAGAATTCTAAAATCTATTGAGGCTTATTATAATTTTTACATCATGTTTTATTCACAAGCAGAAGTCTTATGAAATTTTAAGGTGTGTATTTTATTTTTTGGAATTTCCAAAATTTTTAAATTAAACTTTCAAAAAATCTCTTCTATTTTCCTATCTTTTGAATCATGTCTAATTTTTTTTTTAAGAAATATAAAAAAAAACGTTTGAAATTGAGAGCGTAAGATTATTTTTCTTTGAATAAATTACTTTCAGAGAGAGGATGAATTTTTTCGCTATTTTTTTAATTTTTTTAGTTTTATATTTGAAAATTTAAACGTAAAATTTATTATCTTTTCTAATATTTATGCTAGTACTTCCAAGGAAGAAAATTTAGCTTTTTTTAGCTAAAATATGGTAAAATGTTGTGAATCGATGTATAAATTTTACCGTCATTGCTTGCTTTTTTTCAGTGGATTTATTTAAATAAATATCATGAAATTTATAAAACGATAATAATCAACCTATAACCCTCTGGAAATCTGGGTCCTCTATATCTTGAGGGAATTATTACTTTAAATCTTTTTCTTAATTTTTTTTTAGTATCGATCGGTTGAAAAAGTAATTATTTTGATTTTTTGGATATATGTTAGCAATTAAGATTGTTACCTGATAAATTTTCTATCTTTTCTTGTTTTTATTACAAGTTTATAATATAAAAAGTAATTAAATTATGATCTTATCTAAAAACGAGAACAGGAACCAGTACTGATAATTTTTTGTTTGAAATTACAACATTTTTTATTTATAAAAAACATTTATATAAAAAATGGGTAATTTTTTTCGAATGGTATGTAAAAGCATATTTATTTAACGTATATTAAAATTAAAATTTATATTAGTATAAAAACCCCAAGATTTACGATTTTTAAACTTCTCAAAAATTCAATTTTGTACATATCTTTCTTTAAAATACGGTACATAATAAAATAACCACGTAAAATTTCAAGCTTAAAAAGATTGTGCTAGAGAATTAATGGTATTAAACATAAATCAAAAATAATAGCCCGAATGGATTAGGAAGCTTTTATATATTTAAATATTACTATCAAAAGTACGACTATATTTATAAACATATCGGATATAATTATCTATATATTATTATTTCTTGAGTTTAATAATTTATTAATTGATAGAAATAGTTGTTTGAAGTATTTTTTTTGTTTAATAATCATGAATATGATAAATTCTCGGGCAATCACTCGCCAATTTTAATATTAAAAGTTATATTTTAAATATTAATGTTGAATTTTTTGAATTCCAAAACAACATAAATATGCTACTTTACTACTAATAATTTTATTAGAACTATTTTTTCAATAAAAGTTTAAAAATAAAGTGTTAATAATTCGCATAAAAGATATTAATAAGGTTCAAATAAAAATTCTAGATATAATTAAATATAAATATAATGATTTATTTAATATAGATTTTATTATATGCTTATTTTTGATATAATATGTGCTTAAGATTTGATTTATTTAATCGTATAAAAATCAAATGTACAATAATCAGTTCTGGGATTAAAAAAAATTAGAAAAGAGTTAAAGTTAATCTTATTTAAGTATTTTTTAAAGCAAATCGTATATAAGATGAAATTATATAACTGTTTTTAATTAGAGAAATTTCTTTGGGGATGTTAATTTTTTATTTATTGTTAAGGGAAATCACAATTAAATCGAGTTTCAATTAATATTTATGACATTTTTGGCTATAAAAATTTATTTCAATCTAAAAAATAAAATTATTCAATTGTTTAAAACTGAATATTAAATTAAAACCCGATTTATTTTTTTGGAATAATTAATAATCAGTTAAATTATAGAGTTAAACCTATTATAATCATTCACATACAACAATAGTCAAAGTATAACGAAATAAGGAACTATAGTAAGCTAAATATACTAGATCTATATTAAAAAAATAAATTTATAGCTTATAAGAGATTCCGTAAAATCACATTTTTAATTATGTGAAGCAGAGAAACAGAATTCATAAATGCTATTAGTATAAGCTGGAATGTATTTGGAATAAATTTTCAACAGAGAAATTAAAAGCGGATCCAGAAAAAATGTGGATATAAATTGTTTATTGGTCAGTAGAAAATTGGTTAGGGTATAACTGGAATGATTGTTTAAATTTTATGGAATTTACTGAGTAAAGTATTTATAAATAGGTCGAAAGCGTATCAACAATAAAAAATGAGAATTAAGGTATATGATGGCTAAAAGACCCAATAAAAAAAAGAAAATAATTGATACAAGGGGGTGTGTTATCTCCAATATTATATAACATAATAATCGAGGAACTGATATTTAGGCTGAAAAAAGATCATAAAGTTATATCTATATAACCTACTCTTTATTTTATTAGAATAATCTTATGAAGCAATTATAGAATTTATGGGAAAAGGGGAAATTTAATATTGAGTTGGGCTACAATTTACACTCACTAGTATCTAGCAGTAAAATAACTACGAAAAAAACATATAATAAAAAAAGATAATTTGTAAAATACACCAAATATTTATTCAAATATATAACTTGAAATCAAAACATAAATATCTGGTGATTAAGCTCAGATATAATTTAATAAATGGGAAAATGCTGCTTAATAATAGATATCTGAATTAATTCCAGACCAAAAAAAAATAAAAAATAAAAAATAAAAATATATATGAAAGAAATATTGATAATAATAAATAAGCTCACACTTTCAAAACTATAGTACTCAGAATTTTTATTCATTTTTTGAAAAAACATTTATAGAAATGGTTGAACTGATTATAATTGAAAACATGTGCTTATATTTAAAAGTTGAAGATATCATACCTGAAAATTAAATTAAATATCGGCTTAATAAGGGGAATTAATTTAGAAACCAAATCAAATTCTCATATGAATAATTAGAGGATAGAATTATTAAACAGAAATTTTCCCATAGAAAGTCATTTTGAGATTCATAAAATTTGCTAAATATAAAAAATGTATTATTAAGACAAACATATTTTGAAAATGAAAAATCTAGATAAAACCCCCTATCCCAATAAGAAAATAAAAATAAAATTGAAGAGATGATTTTTTTCAGAAAAATTGTCCGACTGGGTATACATAGAATTAAACCTTGAAAAAAAATATATAATTAAATAATTGGGAATTAAATATCTAAAAAATATGACCAAAATAGAGCTCACGCGTGGGGAAATCTTTTGAGTAAAAAGAAGATATCATTCAATTTCGAAGAGCTAATGAGAGATTTTATGGTAATGAGACAAGAACCTATCTTTTCTGTATTCGCAAAACCCCCTAATAAATTTACAATGTATATATAAATTGATTTTATATTAAAATTAATGAGCTAAAAAATTAAACGATTTAAATGTATAATTCTAATAAATCACAAAGTTATCCTGGAAAAAAATATAAAATACCAAAATAAAAAATAGAATGTATCAAATGGTTGTAAAGAGGTTATTTAGTTCATAAGTGGGAAAAATTAAGGACAATTATTAAAAGAAATAAATTTTACAATCTTAAAATTAGAAAAACCCAATTTTGTGTAAAAAATAAAGACTCGGTTATTAATCTTCTTTAAAAACTATTTTAGAACTAGTTAATGGTAAAAATCTGCTAAGAAATTATTTTAGAATAATGAAGGAGACATAAGTTCTGTAACGTCGAAACTTCTAATTTTTTCCACAAAAATCTTCCATTAAGAGCTTTAAGGAGCTCCGGGAAATTTTTTATCATTTTTTGAAGCCAATGATAAAAAATATAATTTGTTTATATAAAGGGTCAATTTAGATGCTTTATTCGATTTCACGAAGAAAATGAAGCACTTATTCAAATATTCATATATTTTGTACTAGAAAGCAATGTGTAAAATCATTATTTCAAGCAAAAAAGTTGATAATATAAGGAAGAGTTTTCTTCAATGATAATACTCCCTAGCTGAATAAACTGGATAAAAAAACAATAGAAAACACCAATAATATACTGATATGAAAGAAAAGAGGAAATTGATTATTATAAAATATTTTTTATTTGAAAAATTATGGTATATAAGATTCAAGTACGCACAGCACAATCCCTTATATACGACCAGTGAAACCAAAAAAACCAATTCAAATAAAAAAATTCTTAAAATTAAGATAAACTCCAAATAAAGTTTTTAGAATTTTTTTTTTTTAAATATTAAAGTTTATTTCGGAAAATAAATGGTAAATCATTGTGTTATAATAAAATTTGAACTATTTATGGGGGGGTATTCCTATTTTTTTCTCTATCTATATAATAATAACCCATTTTGAATTAAATTGTGTTATATTAAGGTCAAAAAATGTTGAGGATGAATAAATATACTAATTCTCGTCTATTTAAAATTTAAAAAATATGATTAATTTTTTTTTGATATATTACAAGTGGTTATAACTTAAAAAGGATTCGTGCAGTTATATATTATTTTTTTTGGAAGAATGATGAAAATAAAAAAATTCATTTACTTGGAATATCCATATTTTTTCAATAATCTGAAAATAAGACAGAATAAATTTCGATAAAAAAAAATTCTTATTCCGTATAAATCATGGATGATAAATTTAGCTAATGTTTTAAATTTTATGCAATATTTAATAGATTATTACGCCCTTTAATCGATTAAATTTATATATTTACGCTTTATTGTTTAATTTATCAAATATTTTTAGAATTTGATTATTAGAACTTGAATTTAAGTAAAAAATAAGAATAAATTTAATTAAAACTACATTATTTTTTAGTTTTTTTATTTTTCTTAAACCAGAAAGTAATAACTAGTATATTTTGATAATTTTATTTAAAAGTAATTAAAATATAGGCAGCAATAAATTTCAAAATAAAAAATCTCTCAACCAAACATGATCTATTTTTTAAACATAATATATATTATTAAATAGAATAAATATCAAAAAAATCATGTCTTATTCGCTATAATGTACTCTTTATTAAATTACTTTACTCAATAATATTAATGTAATGTTCTTGATGTGATGGAGGAATATTCTGCCTTAATTATTCTTTGGATTTTACATAAGTTGAATTGGATCTATTGAAAAGATTATATTTTTAAATTTTCTTAATGTTCACTTGATTTTTTCGCTCAGTCTATATTCCTTCTTCAATTTAAGTAGATATCAGATACACCTGTTATTTTTTTGCTCAAAAAAATCAATATTATGTAAGTGTATATTTATCTTTTTTGATTTTCAGTAAGAGAGTAAAATTCTTTTTATAGCACTCTTTTTGAGGGCAATAAGAAATATTCATTTATAAAAAAAAACTATAATGAGGCCAAATTCATGGAATAGAAGCGTGTTTAAAATAATGGTAAGTATATCAAAAATCTACTCCTTTGTGAAAGGGCCAGAGGCTTAGGTTTTATTATCCAAATCTTTTTTTTTTTGCTGATGATATAATAATCCAAATTTATCTAATTTAAAATGTTTTATTCTAAAATTTCCCCAAAATATGCTAACTTGATAGCTTTTGATCTTTAAAAAAAATTATTAGATCTATGATCTCTGAAATTCTCGATTTTTCGAAAATAAATTATTTTTCTCTAGGGTTTATTGAATCTATTGAGCATTAAATTAGTGTATGGACCAAAAATAGAAGATAATTAATTATAATTTTCGTTTTTTCGAAGAGTTTTTTTGATTTTTTTTGAAAAATAAACCGTAAAAAACTAAAATTAGTTATGTGTAAACTCTACATAATTTATAAATTTTTCTTTGATTTCAAGAAATTATGTTTTCATATATAATTATAAAGATTTTTTTTTAAAGCAATTATTTTTTTTCACAACATATCGTTAATCTTTTTTAATTATAAACCAACAGTTAGAAAAACTTAATTTTATAAATATGAAATCCAAAGGTTTGGTTATAAGCGAGAAAAATATAACACTAAGGTTTTAAAAATCAATTTAAGTATAAATGTATCAAATTATTGTAATTGATACTTTAAAACCCCACAGAATTTATCTCAGAATCTTTCATTATTATTACAATGGAGGATATAAGGGGTATTCTACACATTATGAGCGATTTAGACAATTTTTAAAGGGAAAAGTTCCCTAAAGTGACTAAATAAGGATTCCATGTGAATATTAGGTGTCATAGATAGAATTTTAATCTGTTATTCAAACCAGTAAAAAAAAATTCAACTGAGCATAACAGAGCGCTCATTAAATTTTATAATTGTACTCATTTATCTGATACTCAAAAAAAAAAAATTAATGAATATTCCGCTTTTTAGGTTTTTTTTTTCAGACAGATATTTTTTTTTCACAAAAAATAAAGAGTTTCCAAATTCAATTTTTATTCTTATTTGGTGGAATCATAATAAATCCTTGTATATATAAAATTATTATTATTATCTATAATTATTTTTCTTTATAATTTAAACAAATTCCCGAATGTAATACATTTTAATTTTTTATTATTTGATATCCGTTTTTGAAATAAATTCTCAAGTTACCTGGGAATAAAATGATATTTTTATTAAAAAATATTAAAAATTCTACTTTTATATCTTGATAAAACTTAATAAATGATTTGTTTTTTTTTTGCTTATGAATACGGCGCATAAATCAGATTTTTTATTGGAATATTTTTTTTCTGAAAAAAAGGAGAGAAAAAAATCATATTAATTTTGGAATTCTTTAAAAATTTAACATACTATTACAAAAAGCAAAATCTGGTATCTATAATGTGGAGCCCTTCCCTCCACCCCCACAAATATTTGCAAGAAAAATTAATAGAGAAATTTTTTATTAATACTATCAATTATTAGAAATTTTTTCTAACATATTTCTGTGATTTAAATCTTGATGTAAAAACTGATGTTAAATTACACAAGTAAATATAAAAATTAAACAAAGATAATTACCGAAAAATGTAATGACCCGAAGACTGTGGTAGAAGAAAAATAATTAGATGTTTAAATAGAGCTAATTATATAATATAAGCAAAGTGTATGCTGTATGAATGAGATGTAATCGTTTTTTGAAAATTTCTGCCATTACACAATGCTTAAGCATCCATACGTGTATCTGTGTTTGTTTTAAGCGGTCAATTATATTTCATATCGAATTTACCTTATGAAAAAAATATTGGGTATGCATTTGAAATATTAAGCCCATTAAATCAAGTGGTTATTTAATTTTAAACTTTTTGCCTGATATAACAGACTTGCAGTTTCCTTTTTGCTCCTATTTTTACCTTCAATAAAAATCCCTCTTTATATTTTTCCAAATATAGTGAACATCTTTTATATCTTCCCCAAATATAATCATTTCCCCTTAAAAATAATGAAATATTGAGTATGAGTAAAAGAAAATGGGCTGTGTTTCACAAAGAAAGCACTAATAGAGACCAATTTGAAGAAATTTTAATAATTTTTTTTATCAGAAAAAAACCAAATCGAGTCTGCTTATTTTTAGGCTTCATCGGTTTTCAAAAATAACCCTTAGAATTTTACTCTCAATTACTGCTTGGAGACCAATTAGTTTTAATAATATTAAAGATTAAAGATTAAAATTTAGCAAAATACATTTGATTAATATTTAAAATAATAAAATAATTATATTTTTTATAAGGAAATAATCCAAGAACTTTTATTATAGATGAATATTTTTTCAAATTAATACTCATTTTTATCATTAAATTATGGGCTAAAATAGATGGGAGCCACGTTTCGAAGAAAAATATAAAAATATGCTCACGAAAATAACAGTTTTTTTTAACGGTTATTTTCAAAATATAGCAAAAAACCCGATACTTTATGGGTTTACTTAAGATGATTTACTAAAAACACTGCCCAATAAAAAAATTCATCAATAAAAATTCATTATCAATTTTGTTTGATTACTATTATTAAAATAATAAAAATCGGTGACCTGCTTAAAATACTCATTGATTAATTAGAGGAAAATATATATACATAATATTTCATAAATAAGCTGAATTTTATTATAGCCAACATATTTTCAATTTTATTGACTGATGTCGATTTAAATTAACGTTAGCTTATTATTTAATCTTTAAAATTGGTTTATTCCTGCATAATTTTGCCTATTTTAGCATTTTTTATCATAAATTTTATTGGAAGATATAAAATCAATAAAAATTAAGCGAAAAAAAAACCACATATAAAAAAAAGTGCAAGGGTTAGAAAAGGTACAAATCCTCAGCAATAATAGATTCCTCTGAAGGCCTACAAGGTGCTTAATAAGGGAAATTAAGTTCGTATCTACAGTCTTATCTACTCCATTCGACATTGCTTCAAGTAGGCTGGATTGCTGAGAAGAAATATATAGATTAATTAAGCTAAAAATCAGCGAAAAAAAGCACTGAGACTTTTGAGCTCATCGTTGAAATTACTTTTAACGGGATTAGTTAAAAGTGGAACAAAGTTATAAAATATCGGTGCCTCTGCCGCATATTTCATACATCAAGCTCATAAACGAGGGGGCTTTGCTTTGCTACTGCTTTGTCCCACTGACACAGTATGAACTGATTATGTAGATAGTTGGTTAGACTGCACATATTCCGATTTGGGTTTTCCGGACCAAGATATCCTCTGAACCAATTCATCCACCGCATAATCTTTGAGATGCTTTCAATACTTATTATCCAAATTAGGAATCATCTGTGGAAGTTTATTATGGATACAACTCTCAAGATGTATAAGCTTTAGTTCATAGACCTCTAAGTATTACACCATTAGAGGTTTTTATTTCAGCAACTTGCTCATATTTATATTGTAAAAAAATCATCCGATAATTTACCATTGGACTACTAAATAAAAAAAAGGTATTTATTGGGTTTATAATACACTCTTCTTTGTTTTATTGGCAAAATACAATCATGTGGGCCTATCTAAAACGAACTTCTAAGCGTATGGGAACAAGTAGCACTTATTGGTAAAAAAAAAGATTTTGAAATAAATTGCGAACCAAATCAATGTAGGCTCGGATATAATAGATCAACTCGATTGGAGCCAGTGTCGACTAGAAACGATACTTAAATTTCAAGCTGCATAAATATTTGGTTATAATCACGATCTTGCAACTGGGTTAGCTATATTATCTCTAATAGAAACCTTACAGATTGAACGAATAAGAGCTAGCTAATCTTTGAGTTCGGAAAGGGTTGAATTTATAGTGTATAATAAAAAGCACATTCAAGTCTATTGGAAAATGCACTCTCTGCTTCAATATTAACTAAACTTAAGAATTATTAATCCAACCTTGTGAAAAATCATAAACGCTGCTCAAAGATGGCTTCTATTCAATACTCCATAGTGTATGCCACTATGATTTCAGAGGTAGATATTAATTACCTCTAGGTTCCCATTAAATTTAATTCTCCTTGTGATGACTCGAACGGCTTTGCACTTCCTGAAGTGAATCTACTTTAACGATTAATTGTATTTTTTTGACGCTCAATAGATTTTTGTTTTCATGTTTCTGGTCTTCCCTTTGCCAGTAAGATGGAAAAATGCGATTTTTAAAGCTATTTCGAACTCACAAACCTTAAAATCCATGCACACTTTCCTCGTCCTTTTATATTGGTAATCATTTGTGTATCCTATCTTATTATTTTTACTTGATAATTTTTCTGTTTTTAATCCAATATACCTCTTTGTTTTTATGATATTCAGCTTCATACTTATGCTTCTTATTGGTAACTTTTTTATTTTAAAAAAAAACATTAGACCTGTTAACCTTTTTATATCCCTTATTTCTCATCTTCATCTATGTTATTTATATATATTTCATTTCCGTGCTTTTATTTGAAAATAGATGCCATAATGAAAGCAAAAAGATATCACAAAAGTGGTTTGGAGCCTGGAAATGTAGATCTGGATCTTAATAATCGCGATCTAGTCTCTAAATTCTATGCTCAAAGAAACATTTATTTGACAGGAATCACTTTGCTTCTGGGATTGTAAGCGAGTTTTTCTATGCCCACCCATCTATTCTGCCCTTTAATTTTTCTTTAACTTTTTTTAAAAAAAAATAATATCTATATTCTGTTCAATAGAATCATGATTTCTACTTACAATTTGATCGGTAAATTGTTGGCCGCCAAAAACGAATCAGCTGATTTGTCTAAAATAGTAAGTTCTCCTAAAAATCGCATATTTTTTTGGATTTATTATAAGAAATAGCGTATTGTGTTTCTATGATTTTTCACTCAATATATTCTTCTGCTTTTATTCAACTTTTGTTTTTTTATTATCATTTTTTGTATAAATAGGATTCGGTTAGCCATATCAAAGATCAATCAAAAATTGAAAGTTTGGATGCCGAGATCAGTTCTTTAAATAAAAAAATCGCTGTTGCTCAGCTAAAGCTCGACAGTATGAAATTGTAAAAATGGACCAGGAATCAATCTCACCCAAAGTGATTTTCAACACTATCGACACTATTAAGAAAATTTGAAAAAAAAAAAAAAACTAACATTTTTTTTTTCATATAAATCTATTTTTAATAAATTAAAGAAGTCAACCAAAGAGTAACCATTTTATATTAGTCTATAGAAAAACTTGAAAAAATATTAATTGTCAAGAACAAAAGCACTTTAATGTAATGTGCGAATAAATTATGAAAAAAAATGAGCATAGTTTATCACATGGGGTATTCTAGACCGAAATTTGGTGTATTTTGGATGCTGAAAACAGTGCATTATTTGCTGAATCAAAATCACCTATCTTCCTCAAAAACACAATGTAGTTAGACCAGATTTCCTTTTTATCCTTATACATGCTGGTGGCTAATTCGTAAACTTTCTTAATCTGAGCGACTGAAGATTTCAAAACAGGAGACTTTTCAATTACATCAATATTCACTAACCCATTTCCTACAATTTTCAATAAATTAGTATCAAAGTCGATTGTTTCTAGAGCCAAGACATAGTTGAGTGTATCGATAGTTGGCTTGGTGAACAAACAAATCTTATCAAAAGAGTTACGAACAGCCATTAGGTTTATTTTCGTAGAAGCATCTGACAAACCCTTTTTAGGATTGGTAAAGTTGATATACTTAATTTGTAGCAAGGAATGATAATCTAAAGTGCCATGACTCGCAGTAGATAGATTTGATATGGCCTCCGAACGCATATTGTATCTATTAGCAGGAGGCCCATA
This sequence comes from Smittium mucronatum, assembly GCA_001953115.1. NCBI lineage: Eukaryota > Fungi > Kickxellomycota > Harpellomycetes > Harpellales > Legeriomycetaceae > Smittium > Smittium mucronatum. Next base: position 5,035 of record LSSL01000247.1, on the reverse strand, counting down.
TCCCAAATCAATTTCAAATCCAGGATCCACCTTAATAAGTGGCTGGTTATAAAAAGTGCTCAGGTTTTTCATAACAGTTTCATACCTGGAATGTAGTTCATCAATGGACAAAAGATCTGATGAAGCAAAAGAATCACTCGCTTTCAACCATTCGTTGTAAATAACCAAGTTATTACAACTGTTCTTTTTACACCAAGAAATTGAAGAATTAAAGACTGATTCAAATTCTGATGCAATTAATTTTTTTTTCTTCAGAGTGCTTTTTTTTGCATTGAAGTTAGACAAGAGAATGCGCAAATAAACCAAGTATATGTAAACTACCTGTGAATTTTGTTCGGGTGATAATCTATAGTTGTATTTAAATCCCCCATCAGCAACTGACTTTATCATATGAGAATCATTTGTGTTCAATTTCAAAAATAGTATTTGCGAGACAGTTAATTTGGGTGACAGGATACCATATTTAGATATATCGGAATATGTTTTGCAGATCAAGGCTTTAATGTAATTTTTCAGTTCCTGTCTATCCAGTTTTTTGTAAATATTGACAAGCCATTGATGGTATAACTCAGAGAAAGCAACAATGTTCGAATGTGCCTCGGAGTCTAAAACTTTCTTTTCAAAATCGGAAACACCAGAGCTTTGCTCAGATTCATCGACACTGAGTGATAAATTAGAATTTTTAGATAGGATTTCATCAACTTCAGATACAATAGTAGCAAATAATTCGAGCCATTCTTTTGATTCGAGTTTATATTTGAGTTCAAGCCAAGCCGTTATTCCGTAGAAAAGAGCATCGGGATTAGTTATATCGAAATCGGCTTTGATATCATTCAAAGCTGTTGTAACACCATCAGATATTTCAAATTCATTAAAGAGATCAATAATTGATTTTCTGAAAGAAAGATCATTGTGAATATCCTTTATGGCATACTTGTATATAAGTATTGCAACCTCTCCTTTCAAATAAGGATTGTTATCGGTGTGCATAACAGAGCTATTACCATCAGCGTTATCGCTAGTGTTGTTTAGCTTGGATTTTTTTTTAATCTTCCTGATATCCTCCCCATTTAAAGCTTTATCGAATTCCTCCTCTTCGAACAAAAGTTTAGTTTCGTTTCTTTTATCAAGGCTTTCTTGAGCTTCTTCTCCCTCCAACAAGGGAACAAGTATAATGTCTTCATCAACATCACCTTTGGAAGATTCTTCAGTTTTATCTTTTTCTGAATCGATTTGAAGTATCTTTCTTCGCATTTTAATTCTCTCTGCAAAAATAAGCTCCATTTTGATGTACTCGTACCATATTTTTTTCGATTTTTTGTTTAAACGCAAACCTCTTTGCATAAGCTTTCTGGCATTCTTATCGTTTCCATTAACTTCGAATTCAAACTTTGCTGATTCAATCCAAAATATGTCACTATTGGGGAAATTCTGAATGGCCCTTGAATACAATTTCATTACACGGGTATATTTTCCAAGTTGTTCTTGTTGCTGGAATCTTTCCAAACTTAATTCCAATTTTTCTTCATGCTTAGTATATGAAATGTATCTGAGCCATAAATCGATGTTTCCTCTATGTTTTTGAATGGCTCTTTCAAATATATTGATGATTCTCATCTTGATAGCTCTATCACTAATTGTAGGTTTTCCCGTTACTCCCAGTCTCTGCCTTCGTTTTATTCTAAGAAGATCAAGATTTGATTCGTACTCGATGTATCTAATAAAATCATCTAGTCCTGGAGCTCTGGCTTTTATTAGATATTCGAAACTTGTTCTTTTTTTGACTATAAGTCTAATCTCTTCTTTTGTAAAAACTCCCTTCTGCTCGAAATCCTCGAGCTCAGGGATCATCCCTTCGAGCTTATATTGAATAATCTCAGCCATGTACGATAATTTTTAGTTATATTGATATTCAAAAGGCTTTAAATTGAGGTAAAGATGTAAATCTTAATTTAAAAAATTTTATAGCGGAAACTGAGTTGCGAATTGAAAAAATCTGAACGAGACCTAACTAAAATAAGGGATTGATGAAAATTTAGGACAACTTGTTTGATGGAAATATAAATTTTAACTGGTTTTTCTCATAAACACCCAGTTTTTGCCCAAAAATAAGAATTTTTCAGGAAAAAATTTTTTTATTATAAAAAAGCATTTCTAATTGGTTGACATCTAAATCCATCAACCAATTAAATGGGAATTACTGGCTGTATGTTGAATTATTGGCACACTTTTTAAAAGATTCTATTGATTGATTGAAAATCTATCGATTCGTGAAAAATAAATGTCTACACAACAAAAACTGTTGAAATTATGGAAATAATGCGAAAAAAAAGGTTTTAGATATTTTATTTTGATTATATAACTTGATTGGTGCATATAGTCAGTAAAAACTAAGCAAAAAGACTAATGAAAAACGTCAAAGTATAGAAGGGATCGATATCACAAAGATTTTATTATTCACCTAGTGATACATTAACTTAATCTTTCTAATAAGTATTTCTCAGATTCAGATTTTTTTTTAATAATAAAAACGATTGACTTTTTTCGAAAAAGCAGCTTATATTTATCAAATAATTTTTGGCATTTACGCGTAAAGAAAATATTTCGAATTCGTTCAGAGAATCTATTAGTGTAGGGGAATAGTCCAGCCATCGCTCAATCCACCCCATAATATTTTTTTAGCTATATTTTTTGGAGAAGTTATCAATGATCTTTATCTAAGTCATGTTAGAATTTGGGAGATTACACTCCTGGTCAATCGCTTTTTTCCCAAAGTCCTGGGCTGCTTTAATTAAACATACCATTGGGTTATAATATTGTGTGTGGTTTTAAAAATGTTATTAGATTTGCTCACTTTGGATTTCTCACAATTTCTATTTGTTAGATTTGTTTTTTTAACTAAATTGATAATCGAGTTTTTTACTTAAAAGAAAAGGCTAAATTGTAAAATCGAATAAAATTTAATTGAGGGAAACAAAACCAAGTAGATTTGAATCAAATAATATTAATAAAAACGGGAGATTAACATATGTGTCAAATTAAGTGTAAAAAAATCAATCTATCACATATTGGTAAATTTTAAATCAGATTAAGTAAAAAAATTTAAAAAAATATTCGATTCCGTATCAAAAAATAAATAATATTAGCTATTTAAAACTCAAAAAAAGATTAAAATATACGTTTTCGGGGGAAGTTTATCTTAAGAATTTGGCTCATTTAGATCCTCATCAGAATGATGAATTTCAAAAAACCAAAATCAAAATTTTGAATTTTTTAAAGCTTATATGGTTTTGAGGGTTATTTCATATCACCCTATACATAAATTGATCACCAAAACTCTATATACATTAAGAATTTTTATTTTTATTTTAAAATCATTCTAAAACGGGTTATCATATCCACTTTTGTGTGGTTAAAGAGGAGCCTTTAAGTTTAAAGATATGCTAACTTGAACGAATTTGAATATTAAGTATTCTCCATTTCATTTTTTAAGCAAATTTAACCCTTTCATGACTGATGGTACGAAAATAGCTTTCACTTTTTATTTGATTTTAACTACAAAAAAATCATTAATTCGTAATTGGGTAAATCACGGAATTGAGCCTATTGTTAATTTCAAATTACACAAATAGAATTAGTCACAAATTTACGCCTGATTTCTTCAAAACATATTTTTACCCAATCTGTCTTAAAACTTACCAATGTATACCTAAATTGATGTCTTTTTACTTAAATTGACACATAAATTAATTTTTGATTTTAATTGACACAATTTGATTCAAATTTACTTAATTTTATTTATTTCAATCAAATTCGATTCGATTTTATTTAACCTAAAAACTGTCTCCAAAATTCTATAAAATAAATTTGAGCGTAGTATTTTTTTTCTGAAAGAATTAAATGAGTACAAAATTATCTTATTTTTTAGTTTAAGGGAAAATAGAACTATAAAAAATAAAAAAAAACACTCAGAAATTAATAATTATTTGAATTTATCGAAGATACACTTCAAAAAAAAAGTGTACATTTTTTTTCATATCAAAGATCGACTAATTTCAGTTCAGAAAAACATCCCTAAAACCAAAAAATTAAAAAAAGGAAATATCCTTTAGTTGTTAAAATATTATAATGTTAAAAAAGTCAAATTGATTAAAACCGCATGCTTTAATCTAATATCCGATATTAATTATGAAAATTGGTTTTAAGGATATTAAAACTAACGATTAAAACGGTCTAGAACAAAAAATATATTCTAAGTAGATTGAAATTCGTGGGATAATCCATATGAATAAATCAATAAGGCAAATTAGAAACACTTAAATTATTAATTTATAGCTATTTCTTACATTAAAAGTCTCAAAAATCCATTTACTTAGGAAATATAAAAAAGCGTAAATTTTTATCCTAAATAAAATCGTCTAAAGACGGATCACATAAATACTAAAAATCTATTATTATACATGCACGCTATTTAAAAAAATCATGAAAGTTACCCAATAAAACTATAAAGGGCTACCTAAAGTCGGCATAGATATTTTTTTTTACATTACTTAAAAAAAATAGTGAAGAATTTAATTATATAAAAAGAATTAACAGTTCGGAATTCTGATTTCATAAAATCATCTATTTATTATTAACTCATATTTTATTGGATAAATATTTTTTATGTTAATAACTATTGTATAACAGATAAATATAATAGCTTATTAAAAACATTTTACACTTTATGTAAATTTGTTTTTAGGGCCATAAATATAAATTATAAAGTATTGAGGATTAATTGTGATCTAAAACTTTAAATTTTAATATAATAACATCGAAATATCATACTTAATTAATTTTTTAATTAAAGAACAGGGATAAAAATATTCTAATTTTGTTTTATATTAAATATTATCTATTATAATTTAAAGGGATAGAGTGTGATTAATGATTTTATATCTGATAAAAGAATTTTTATAGACTAAGGTATTTAAATATTTTTATTATTTAATCAGAAATATTTTATTTTTGAATATTATTTTTCGAGAAAATC
>LSSL01000244.1:9121-27099 GCA_001953115.1 Smittium mucronatum | reverse complement strand
AATGTTGGTAAGTCTGCAGCCATGGAACGGGTCCGAGCCGATCTGGGGATAAAATCTGTCTTCCTAAAAACCAGCACTGCTCGAGAGCGTGCATATCACAAATGGCCAACTTTAAAAACTTGGATCGCTGACCTAATTAAGTCGCCCATCAAGGCCAGAATGGCCACCTGGGTGACGGGCAGTGCAAGATGGATAAAAAAATTTTGTGTTCAAAATTCAAAAGGTGAAACAACCATCACCATAGTCGACAGGAAAAATATAAATAACCGGTCAAAAATCCACCAGTGTACGGTGGACCGAAAAATCGGCGGAAAAGGAAACTGGATGAATCTTCAGCTGCTGTACCCTGACCTAAAACTTGGCCTCCAGGACATCGGGAAAATGTGGATGGGTACCAGTTGGAATTTCCGGCGATTATCAGTATGAATTATTAATTCTAATTTTTTTAAAAAAAAATTCCTTTTGCAGAACCTATATTCCTGAAACCTTCTAAATAATATCATTAACTTGCTTTTCTTAGTGTAGAAAACTAAATTTTACGATTTGCTGGTTTATACCTACACCGATCCGCTTAGATATTATAATATAATTTCAAATTTCAAATTTCGATTAGACATGTTTGGGGAAAATTATAAATATAAATAGAGTTGTATACAATATATCACTACCTATCATACATATGTTCTCGGTTCAGCCAAATTTCTGATTTTCATCCGTGATTATTTAACATTTATACTGTAGAGATCAAATTACTCGTCTGTCTACTTGCACCAATAACCTTAATTGTGGAGCTGGGCGATGAAGCTTTTGTTTCTTTTTCTTAAAATATATAACATTATTATAGTGAATTTATTGAAATTTTACATATTAAACTAAAAGCCAATCACAAAATAAAATTATGCAATTTATTTTTATGTTTGCTAATATTTATTATATAAAAAACAATAAAATATATGCACCTCGTGGCGACGTTAGAGTATTAGTTAATAATTATTCTTAATAAATTTATTATTTTTAAATGTTTTTGAGTTTAATTTCAAGATCATAGTAATACAATAATAATTATAATTTCGAAAATCCGAATTTTTTTTAAATAAAATAAAATCTTATCTATAAAAAAATTTTCTCCATAAATCTGTATTTTTTTTTTATTAAATGCAGTAATAAACTCAAATTTAATTTTTTAAAAAATTTAAGTTTTGGGCTCCACTCCAAATATAGAATTATAATAAAGCCTAGGAACCTTGAATCAAAGTCTTTGAGTATGGAACTTCCAGAGCGGCATATTATTGTTGTGCTAAAAAATTCAACTTTTTTTAAATAAGTTTTTATAACTTTTATATAAATTTTAAAAAAAATTCCATAAAAGCAAAAAAATATTAAAAAAAAGAGGTAAATGTTAAATAATTTCCTTTTCAGTGTTGTATTCAGGTTTGATTCTAGAGCTCAAATTTTTGATATTAAATGATTTTACTTTATTCAAATTTATTTAAATGTAAATTATAATATTTTTATTTGAATTCCTTTTTTTGAGAACATAATATAATCAAAAGAAAATTTTAACAGTCTACTACAATATATAAAAAGTATGAAGCAGTGCGTGTAAGATTTTTTTTTTACTAATATCGTGGGAATAATTTTTTACCTAATAATTTATATTAAAATAACTTTTTTTTAAAAAAAATCATGAAAAAAACGCTAAATTTATTTTTTGTTATCATTATTTTTCTTGAATTAACCTTATAAATATAGCGAGAAACTAAGAAAAAAAATTTTTTTCTTCATCATTATTTTTAGATATTCTAAAAATTTAATTGCCCAAGACCAATAAATATTATTTGTCTAGTACATAAGTTCAATTACAGATACATCAAAAAAAATTTCATCTATAAACTCAAAAATCAGATTCAGTTATTTTTATACATATTTAAATACAAATTTAGGCTAAATCAACCCAAAAAAAATTTATAACTAAAAAAAGCATTATTTTCAAAAATAGTTTAGACCTATGTTATTTTTAATTACTAATAAAGTCATTTATGTTATGTTTATAATATATTTTTTTAGAATTTTTTGATCTTTAATTATATTGCACCTCAATATCAGATAAATTCGGTACCAGGTTAATTAAAAATAAAGTATTTCTAAAACTCCAAAGTATATTTATAATACATTTAAAAAAAATAGAAATGTACGCCCCTTCTATAACCTTAATTTACTTTTTATAATTATCATATAATTCATTTTTATAAATAAAAAATATTTTTCTTAATTGAGCATAAATATATTTGATTTCCGTTTGAGATTGAATTTTTTTTTATTCATTTTTTTCTTGATCAATAAAATAAATCGCTTAAACAAGTATAATTTTTTTAAATTTCACATATATTACATTAAATATCTAAAAAATATTTCTATAGCTATAATAAACCCTATTTTGTAATCCTTTCTAATAATTTTTTTTTACATAAATGATCTTCGCGAAAAATAAAATTATTAGATAATATAAATTAACCCTCACCCTAAAATAAACAATAAATACTAAAATCTAAAAATTTTGAAATTCGGCAATTAGAAAATTTGTGAATAAACGTAACTTTTTCAATTTATTTATTAAATGGTATTTTATAATCTAAAAACTAAAAAAATTCTTTGCATTTTACATTTTTTAAATATAAAAATGCTTGTTAAAAAATATATATTCTTTTTTGATGCCGGTCGTAATACTTTTCGAAAATTTATATCCGTAATTTTAATATAACATAGCTACACTAATTTAATGAAATTGAATTTTTTATAAAGTGTCTTTTATTTGGCGTAATTCATTTTAATACTAAATTCTGTAAAATTTTTATAAGATTTTGTACTTTTATCTGAATTCTTATTTATATAATTAAAGTAAATTTCTCACATTCCATCATTTTTAGATGAATTTTTATCAATATCATCTCCATTATATCAATTGGAATATTTTACATTTCTGGTAAGAATTATATTTTTTTCTTTTTTTATCACTTATCAATATTTTTCAATTTATATTATCCCATTTTTATAATCCGGTCAAATATAATCTTTTGAAGCTCAATCATATAAATTTAAAAATTTTCTAATCATTCAAATAAATTATTTATTTTTTATTCCTATTTGGATTATAATTTTTACTTCTTTAGATATATTTTGCCAAAAGAAATAATGATTGTAAAAAAAAATCGCATCTCATACACTCGCGATTATTAAATTATATACATTCGTGAGATAGTAGCAATTATATCGCTATGATAAATCAATGGCAATCGGTTGATCTCAGTATGGGATAATAAAATAAAAAATTTCAATTTTTACAGGGACATTAATTTTTTTTGAACATGAATAGAAAATTATGGGAGATTCATAGTTAATCACTACAATTTAATGATTTATTTTAATTTAATAAAATGATGTTTTTAATTAATCTTTATTTTTAATAATTTTTTTTTTTCAATATTCAATTATTTAGAAAAGCGAAATTGATTTCAACTAGCCAATATTTAATCAAATGTTTAGATTTTCTTAGTATAGGTCATAAATTTATAAAAAAATTCATGAATTGATTCTTGATAAATTAGAAAAAAAATGTGATTTTTATAAAATTAAATCTTCTTCTTTCAAGAAAATAAATCTATCTCATTCTGATAAATAAATTCAGTTTTAAAATAGGGGGTTCTTTAATGTTATACTATTATTTGAAAGATAAGGGAAAAAATTAATTACACCGACCTTATTAAATTAGGCCAATAAATTTAGATCATAATAAATTTCAAAACTTATTAAAAAAAAATAAAAATCAAGATCAAGTCATCAATTTGCTTCTAATTAGATAAAAAATTTAAAACTTTTAAAACTTTGGTTACTTCAAAAAAAATTTACATGATAAAATCTGTTGAATTTAATTTTCCGGTAATTAGAATCAATATTTCTAAACATTTTTTTAACTAAGCAAATAAATATTCATGAAATTGGTAAAGAAATTAGATATTTTCTTCATTGATATATCATATATATACTGAGAGTATTTTTTATAAAATTTTATTTTAATTTTTTTTATGTTACACATTTCTCTGAATACGCTGATAAAATTGATTTTGGGTGGTTTAACTTATAATTATTAGGATAATTTAGAAAAAAGTATTTATTAAAAATTAAAAAACATTTAAATAATTTGTTTCTTGATCTATTTGAAACTAGCTCTAGACCAAAAATATAATGCGATGATTAACAAAAGAAAAATGTGTCAATAATTCAGAATTGTATTGTATTTAAACTTGTTAAATTTAATTAATGATAAAATGATAAAATAAAAGCAAGTATTATTCTTGTGTCAATTAGCGAAATTTTAACAATTAAATACAAAAACCAAAAAAAACAACAACAACAGAGTATTCCTGTATAAATTAAAAAAGGTTCTTTTTATTAATTTCGTTGAAAATTTTCCATGCTGAAATATTCCAAAATATCAAAATCTTCAAAAAAAAAATTCAAAATATAAAGATCATAAAAATTTAATAAAATTTTCGCTTCCAAAGCCGTTCAAATATTTAAAAAAGAAAAAAAAGAAGATTTTATAGCATAAATTAATTCTTATATTTGCTTTTTGGGTTTGAGGAGACTATATGAATACGATTACAGTTTTTGAATATAATAAAAAAAATCAAGTTTTGTATTTTAGATTAATTAAAATAAATGAATTAATTTCTGCAAAAAAATAGTGATACTATTTAAAATTTATTATTAATGAATATATTTGTGCTTAAATTTTTTTCATGGGCTTAATTTATAAAAATAATACTAATTTCAATAACATTCTTAGTTTTTCTGGATTTATTAAAATTTAATTATAATTTTATTAAATTTTATTTTGATAGTTAATTTTAATTTTTACTCTTATCACACTTCAAGAGAAGAAGTTAATCTTAATCACATAATCTGTTTTTTTTATAAGAACAAGTAGATTTAAATTTACGTTATGAAATTAGACTATATTTATTTTTATTAAAAGATTTTTTTATTTTAAGAATGCTCCTAAAATATTCTGGTTAAGAAAAATTATTGTTCCAAATATGCTAATTTTTAATTTCTTTTAAAATCTGAGTGATTTTTTTAAAAATACGGGTATTATTAGATTTATTTAATTACCCTCCATCCTTTTTTATAACTTTTTTTCCAGGATCTATTCCTTATAATTAAACAACTCTCCTACTCTTACCTTTTCCTTTCCCGTTATTTTTTTTTTTCTTAAATACTGAAATTTTAGGATTTAAATATACGGAAAGAAGTGTAAATATTTTTTTCTGTTTATAAAGTTCAATAATATTCTAGAATGATGAGGGTAAGTAAAGAAAAAATATTAAAATTAAAAGGGGTAGGATAAATTATTTTTCTGAATTAAAGATTTTTTTAAAATAGTTTCATTTTATTTTTTTAGCATGATATTATTGTATTTATCACCCGTATTTTTTAAATTTTTATTATAATAATTTCTTAAACATGTATAATTAAATTAAAATTTTCAGTTATAGACGCCTATTAACTTTTACTAGTACCACTGAACAGGTAAAAAATGATAGCCAGCTTTTAAAATTAAAATAGGAACAAAAAAATCTTCAATAAGCAGTAAAATTCTGTGACGTAAAAAAAAAAGGTGATAATTCTTGAACGTTTAAAAAAATGGAAACCCCTGTAATAAAATTAACCAAAGCTCGCTATTGGATGCGAATATTAAGATAATATAATTTAAATCCATAAAAGCCCCTCTATTTATATTATGGAAGTGTTAGTTTAACTATATTATGTCGATTTTAGTTTACAGAACACAAAGAAATCTCCTTGTTATAATATAAAAGTATAAATTCAGTTTTTTTTATCAGATGGAAAACAATAAAATCAGTTAGAGATTTTACTCAGAAAAAAACTCATATATTATGAAAAGATACTTTGGCATGTATAAGAAACTATAACAGACCAATTACGACAGTAATGAACTATTTAGCAAATTTTATATTTTTTGGGTTAAGATGAATATATTTTAAATAAAAATTTTATCTATATAATCGATTATAATGATTTTTTTTTTATTAATTTCAAATGCAATATAATCTTTTTTTAAATTTCACACAATTTATTTCAAACAAATATTTAAAAAAGATATACAAATTATATATATATAAATCTTTTTTTTTTTTTGGGAAATTTATTTTAAAGTTAATAAAAATTTAATTAAAAAATCATAAAAATCATAAAAATACTCCTATCTGGATCGCCAAGAAGCTTGTTAATGACAAATTCCTTCTTTTGAATTCTAGATTACGATTTTTACAGTTAATTTTTTTAATTTATTTTTACTATACATTATATTAAATTATTATGTAAATTGGATCAAATTAAAAAAAAATAAATTTAAATGCTTAAAAAAAACCTATTTTTTAGTCTCGTAAAAAGAGTAACTTTCAATTAATGTTAAAATTTCACTCTGAACAAAACTCGAAAATATGAATTTATATAATGATGTATATACTACTTTAACTTTATTTATTTATTTATTTAGAAATAAAAATACTTTTTAACTTGAAAATTGCTATAGTAGTTATATTTACGGTAAATAAGTTATCTTTTTAGTAATTTGTGCTATTTTTTGGGTTAGTGACTATTTTTTATAAATATACCTATTTAGATTGCGATAAAAAAAATATATAATTTTATGTATTATAGTGAAATAAATTTATGGTATACATCGAGCTCAAGTTAAGTTTAACCAAAAAATGATATTGTAAAAATTTTTTATATAAAAAGATAATTTAAAAATTTCTAAGCTCAATTTATCCTACAGATTATAAAAATTCAGTATGTTCACATTTTATTTTGAAAGAAAATTTTAATGATTACTGATAATTAATATTAAATTATTCAAAAAATAAAAAAAACATTATAAAAATCATGTGACTATTTTAATTAATATTAAAATACTTATGAAAATTAATGATATAAATAAATTTCGTTAATTTATCCAGAGTGGGAAACGAAATTTTTAAAAAAATATAAATATCTAAAATTAGTTCTATTTTAACTACCTTAACTTTGATCTGAACACATTTAATCTCTTAATAAAAGCTGTTATTATGTTGAATAATTTTTTTTTTTAAGATATTAAAAGTATGAAAATCACTATTAAAATTTTTTTAAATACAAATGGAATTTTCTCCTTATTTCTAAAAAAAATTTATTCTTAAAAAGCTTTTTATTCAAAATTAAAATATAAAATTTATTTGCATTTTTTTAAAAAAACTAGTAAATAATAAATTCTTGTATTTGAATATAAATATATTTTGATAAAAAACGGCTATTATTAAAACCATAGGAACTTTTTTTATAAAAAGATACTGGATACCCTATTTTCATAACTCTTTTATTGTGACTAGTAAATTATTTTTGTATTGAAATAAATATGTAAAGGTTTTTTTTCTGAAAAGTTATATTAAGTTAAATTGAATAGATATATTATTTTAGATTTATTTTAGCAGTAATAATTTTTAAACACCGCAAATTAAAATTTTGTTAAAATGTTCTAATTAGCTAATGATTTTCTATTTTTATTAAATAATCTTGCCTAATAACGCTATAAATAATAAATTTATTTTTATTTTTCTATCTTTCTATTTTTCGACGTAAAAAAAAGAATGTAAAAAAGGGTTAAAAATTCCAAAACCATGCTTAGAATTTTTATAATAATTCATGAAATTTTATATATAACAAATATTTTCTTATCATATTAAACTTATATAGATCCACTATTCTTAACATCAGATTTGATAAAGTAATGTTTATAAAATTCTCAAATATTTCAAAGGTCAAAAGTTTTTAAAAAAACAGTTTAAAATTAGTACAGCTTCAAAAGTCAAGTTAAAAAATTGAGAAATAAAAATTTTATAAATGTATACTCTGTATGAATAAAAAATTAGAAATAAAGCCAATAAATTCATAAAAATATGAATTTTTTAAAAAAAAAAATCATAAAAAGCTATTAAATAAATATTTGTGCAAGACTCTTCGATTTAGGGTATTCTTTTTTTATAATACCATAGATAAAAAAAATAGCTAAATATTGGGATTAAAATTAGAAAAAATTATAGATATTTTTTGTTGACTCCGGCTAAGTGCAAAATCAAAAATATAAAAATCCATTTTTAACCCATACGTACTTTTATTATGGGATTAAATTTGAAAATTAAGTCAATTAATTAAATAGCTATTGAGAATTATATTTTTTTACATTTTTTATCATAATTTTTGTTAAAGTTTAAATTTTTATATAAGAAATATTTGAGTATTAAATAAATATCATATTCTAATAAGTAAAGAATGGATCTATAATTTTTTTTTTATTTTTTTATTTTACTGTTTTTACTATATTAATTTCGTTTTTATGGGATTTTTTATCTTCACTTACCTAAATATTATAATATGTAACTGATTTTTTTTACCTTGATAAAAGAAAAATATCCGTATAAAGTTTTATTTCAACTAAATAATATTTATTTCAAGTTTTATTCGTTCAAATTTTCGGAAACTAAAATTTTATTTCGGAGAACTATTAGTAAAATTTATAATTTTTTATTTTTGAATTTTATATAATTTTTGTGAAATTTCGTTTTTGAGAAAAACTTTATTTATGTATCACCTATATATCTGTGTTTCATTTTTTTAGTTATAGTTTTATAACCTATTAATTTAAGATGATAGTGCATTTATCACCTATATTTGTGACTATAGCTGAACTTAAATCTACAAATATATAAATTTTTTCAGGAATTTTTTTTTTTTAAATTACTATTTTCTGAATTCTGATATCTACATTGGATTTTTTAAAAAAAATATTTCGAATCAACTTTTAGTACTAGTGCATATTTTTTATGCACTTACTTACTATTCATAATTAAATTTAAGTACAATTTCTTTAAATTTATCCAAAATGAAATCCATTTCGGCCTGAATCGACCTTTAGGTTTTAAGCAAACTATACATAAGACAAAAAAAATTTATATTCATAAATCAAAATTTTCTTAAAATTTTTTGTAAATTACTGAAAATATAAGCATAGGAATTAATTTTCAGACCCTTCGAGCTCAATTTAAATCAGGGAAATTTTATTTATGAATTATAGTTTGATATAATTCTTGGTAATAAACTGTATTTTTTTTTTATTCCATTCAATTTTATAGTATAAACCGTATCTTTTATTGAAATTACTATATTCCAACTAGTTATAATCTTTTATTTATGCAATAGTTTCAAATTTTATTACAGGGTTTTTATATCCTGCAGTTAATCAACCGCACATGTGACTAATCTATAGGTTATATTATTATTTTTAATTAAAATGATTTTTTTTATAAATATCATAATATTATCTGATAAAAAAATTCTTAAATAAAGTCTAATTACATATAAATAATTCAAAATTGATTTTTAATAATTAAAAAAAGTATTTTATAAATATATGGTTTATTAATTACATTATTTTTTGGAATGATTTTTTTTTTCAATCTCTTCAGTTGTTACATTACTATTTTAATTTATAGATTTAATCTTTCGATGGCTATAATCATGTTTTAAATCAATTTGGGCTTGTCTGAAACTCACTGATCTCAGATTATTATTATTTTCTCATAAATTGTTAAAAAAGTTTTGAAATAATTAATATATATATAATATCCTTTTATAATGGTACCCATTAGCTAAAAAAATTCAGATATTCAATATTCATAATTTTTTTTGTAATCACTTTCTTTAAATTTTCACATATCGCGACTGAATATATTAGTTTTAGGCTTTTTTTCTAAAAAATTATAAGTTCTTTATTCAGCTTTTTAGAATTTTTGTTAAATTATTGAAGCTCATGATCATTTATTCCATTGATAATTTAAATATTGAGCTATACTAAAATTAACAGTTTAAATTTCCAAAATAAAATATTTATATTGTATTTCATATAAATTAATAATTATTGATTTAGAATAGACTTTGTAATTATCATTAATTTATCCCAAAAAAAAAAATACCCACTTAAAAAATAAATTCAAATAATAACATGATTTTTTTTCTTCATAAATTATTAATATAATTTAACGATTAAACATAAATATAATTTACAATTATAGATGTTTTTTATAATATAGAAATTTAATCTATGAATAGAAACATTTTTTGTTAGGAATTATAACCTTGTATAATATCGAAAATGCAATAATTCTCAAAAAAATTTCTAATAATAAAACTTTTGATTTGGATACACATTTAAGAAAAAAAAATTTTTGGAGCCGGGAATTATTTAAACTAAAATATTTTTGAGTTGATTGATCCATTTGAAATAAAATATAGGTTTTATTTAAATGATGTAAAAAAAACACATTTTATTGAAGATACTATTCAAGACGAATTTGATTGTTTATAGTGGATTTAGGTTCTCTTTATTAAAACCAAAACTTTTGCCGAGATTTATTGATTCTTTCAGTAACACTTTTGAAAATAATTATCGATGAGAAAAATATTCTCTGTAAACTTGAATTTGTTGATTAATTTATCTTTAAAAATCCAAACTCTTTAATAAAGCGATTTATCTTTGAAAAAAAACTTATATATATATATATATATATTTACCTTATTAAATATAAAAAATTCTAGTTCTTTATCTTAATAAATTCAAAAATTTAAATTTAACACATTTTTTATTTATAGATAAAAAAAAAAGAATTAAAAAAAAAGTAGATTAATTTATGATTTTTTTAAGAAATATTTCATTTTATATAAAGATAAGAAATATGAATTAAAAATATATCTATTCATGAATATTTTTATATTATTTGATATATTTATTCATTCTAAAAAAGAGGGATAGCTAAAAAAATTCTACAAACTTGTTTAAACCCAAGAAGGATATATTTTATTTTATTTTATTTTTTATTTATAAAAATTTTTTAGGAAATTTTTTTTTTTATTTTATTGATTTTTTTTTTTGAATATTTTTTGGTATTAAAGTATTAGAATGCCTATTACCTTCCTAGGTGGAGCTAAATAATTTTTTGGTTTTAAAATTTTTGGCTCGTTTAAGAAAATTTCAGACAATATATTAAGTTAATTTAATCGTTCTTTCATTTTTTATTTTTTTTTAATATTTTTCTCTTTTTATTTATCAGCCTTGGGTGTCATTAATAAAAGTGTTTTTTAAGTTATTAAATTTATTTTTATGTTTTAATTATTTCAAGTTAAATAAATTTTATTAATTAGAATTTTATATTTTATATTATTTTCGTAAATATCTTGAATATATTTATTATTATGCCAATTAACATACATAAATTGTTCGATTGCGGTACTTACACTTATTGTGTTTACCAAAAAGTTTTTACAATGATATTTGAAATCGGAGATAGTTTTTGCAATATTTTTTTATCCATGTTTACATCGCTTCGGCTCTAGATGGTTACTATGATCAATCGTTAACTTAGAAGGAGAACCAATTATTCAGGATATTCTATTCTATTTGCAGGGACTAACGAAAAATTTTAGGACGCATATTAGGTAATATTTTTACCAATTATCCTACCGCGAGGGCTGTAAAAAAATTTATTTTTGTAAGTACGGGGATAAATGAGTAGAATATAGATAGTTTTAACGAAAGAGCAGCACTTTAATCCAAGTATCTGCTAGGTGTTATAAATATGAGCATAATTGATGGCGAGTTTAGCTATTCCTCATCTTTAGATATACAGTTAGAGTCTCAAGTGAAGATTTATTTCCATACAACTGATAAAAAGGATACACACCCTGCAGTATATTTTTCTATATACACCATGATTCTTTTTAAAGATAGATATTATCAACGCATAAATTTGATCTTTTCTTACATTTTTAGAAATTTTATCAAAAAAAAAATCCTGAAGAAAGCTGCAATTAAATTAAATTTGAGAAATATTAATATTTTTTTCAAGCTGATTTAATGAAGTTATATGAATGTAAATATGAAATTTTCTGGTGCAAAATAATTTAATGGCTTTTTTTAATTCGATTAAATCAAAATATATACAGATTCGAGATGAATAAAAAACATAAATACCAGCATTTATTTCTATTAACAATATAAAAAACAAACCTTATCACCACTTTTTATGAGTTAGCTTTTTTCGTGTAAGAAATTTCAAAATTTAGATTTTTTTTTTAAAAAAACCAAGAATAACACGTTAAATCAATCCTCTATATGTAAAATTCATAATTAATTAGCTTGAATAGTTTTTTAAATACCTGAATTAAAATCATATGAATATTTTTTGTGCTTTTAGGTCCTATAAGTTTTTTTTATCTCAATATAAGATCTTTTTATAATAATATTAATCATATAAAAACAGTGATACATCTCCTTAACCTTATATTGTACATGGAGTTGCATAAGTTAACAAATCTAAGATATTTTTTTTATTTTTTCACATTTCAAGGGTATATTACCATTCATTAAGTTTAAAGAATTTTTTTTCTTACTTTTGGAATATTTCATTTTTTTATAATTTTTTGAAAAATAAATATAACGGTTTAAATTAATACAATACGAATAAAAAAAAATTGCGGCTTTAGGTTATCGAATTAAAAAAAAATTCTTATTACACTATGATATCTTGGTTTTTTTTATTTTTTAGGTTTTCATTAAATTTTCTATTTTTAAAAGCGATTATCTTGAAAAATTTAGTGAAAAAGATATAATTTTTATTAAAAAAGAAATAAGTTAGATCTATTATATTTGACATATAATAGATCACCTAGATAATTTATTGAATTAATTTTTATTTTTTCGAAGATCATTTTAGCCTTATAAATTATGTAGTGGTTATTTAATATAATGCTATTTTTTATTACAATATATTATAAGAAAGAAAACTACTAATAAAAAAATAATTTTCCCCGAAATTTTAATGAAAAACATGTTTTATAAAAGATTAAAATCTTTGAAGATCCATTCAATTGATAAAATATGTAGCTTTATTATCATAATTCTTACTAATTTTTTATCTTTGCTACAGCTTCTATATTTTTTATAGAATTTTATAGAATTTTATTTTTTTAAATAATATTCCCCTTTACTTCCACAGGTCAAATAGTATCCTATTCAATAATATTGATTACTACCCCTTTTAAATTTATATCAATTTTAGAATTTTATTTTTTAATTCTGCAATAATCGGAAGTGTTAAATTCTTCGATCCTTTTTTTAATGATCTATTTAAGCTGTATATGAATTCATTTTTCATGCTGTTTTTATTTTGAAAAAAACTTTCTTTATAAAAATATAAAAAGTATTTATTCAGTTTTATATATATTAAAACCATTTGAATTTCATAAATTCGTACCGCTTTGCCAACAAAAATCCAATATTATATCATTTTATACTTACAATTGTGAAAATTTCATCAGAACATAGTGATATTTTTACAAATACGCTGTAGTTATTTTCACTATGTATATCGTGAGTTACGAAATTCTTAACTCAAAAAAATAATTTAATTATTGCCTAAAGCCATTTTAAAGCACAATATAACACAATTATAAACCAAAAAAATGAAAATTTATCACCTAAACTCAAATTCGCAACTTTTAATTATGAAAAAAAAAGATCTTGATTTTTTTATTAATTTATAATCATTAGAAAAAGTTCATCTATAATAATTTAATTTTTTAACTTTTTGATAAATATGAATATCTATATATTATTTTATTATTTTATTATTTTAAATTTATCATTGATATAGCTTCGAAAATTTTTATAGCCTAAAAATTATAACTTCTAGTACTTTTTTAATAGAAATTTTTTTGATTCAATAACCATTAATTTATCATAAGAACATTATAGGTAATACTTAATGTATTTTATAAGCTAAAATACTTTAAATATGCTGACGTTTTTATGTTAAAGTGGTTTAATGTGTTGTTTGTATTTATTGTTTAGAAAAATTGATATCAAAGATCGCATTAAACTACTTATTCGCTTCAGCTACAATTCAAAAAAAAAACACATAAATATAATAATAATAAATGTAGAAATTAAGGACTTTTCTGTAATGGCAGGGTTTTTTTTTAACCAATTATGCAATTATCATTTGAAATAAGGTTATTATTTAGAAAACTAATTATCAATAATCGATCTTGATATAAAAAAAAGGATACTTTAGAGAATTTTCAATAATTTTACTCGATAATATGCAAATTAAAAGATTTTTTTGAAAAATTAACGGAAAAGATGTTATGACGTACTTAAAATTCAACCTAATCAACACATTCTAAAAAATATATCCTAAAAAAAATAAATGAACTACACTTATAAATCATGATGTAGTTTGTGGGAAAAAAGGGATACCCTCAAGTTTCTAAAAATCCGCTTTCTTAACTCCAGTATTCCTATAATTATAGAAACCTCTGAAAAAATTACTTTAATTTTAAATTTTTTACTTTAATGTACTCTAGTAAATTTTCAAAAAAAATAAAAAAATACTAATGTAAATTTTTTTATAATCAAGTACAATTTATGTAAAAATGATAAATTTTTTTTAAATTTAATGAAATTTTCCATAAAAAGAGTTAAAATTTTATTTTTATTGTACTTATAACGATATTCTGTAACAATATAACTATAAATAAATTGGATGGAAACGAAATTCAGATAACAAAAATTGTTTGATAGAAAAAATTATCCAAGATAATTATATAAATAGATATTAAACTAAAAAATTGATTTTTTTTATTTATAATCAGTTTAGAGAATTTATTTTGTGGTTTAATTAAAATAATATCTTCATTTTGACAAATATATATTGGTGTCGATTTTTAAAATATACTTCATTCGAAAGATGAATTCTTTTATTTGAAACTGAAAAAAAAATTATAAAAAATTGAAATCATAAATTACTAAACTACCTTCAATAATAAGAAAAAACCTCAATTTTTTATATTTATTATGCATATAAATATATAAACCTTTTGAAAAATCTAAAAAAATAAAAAAAAATTTTATATTCGATTTAGGAATTTTTATTTCATTTTAAAATCCTAATATTTTTGAATTTTTGTGATTTTTATAATGAAAATGTTATTAATTTTCAAAGATTATTACCATTCTGCTTATTTGATTGTATTAAGATGAAAAAAGAATCTTTTAAAAGTGGTTTAAATATATTTTAAAAGAATTTTTTCAAATAGAGAAACATTATTAGTATAAAATTAAATTGGTCAAATCTATAAATTAGGAGTGCCCATTATTAAACCATAATTTTAGCTGATAAAGTCAAAATTAATGATTTTTTAATCAAAATATAAAAATTTTAAAGAATTTTATGCGAAATTAAAAAAAAAAACCAGCACCCTATCCACAGTAACCCTAATATTCTCATCTTTCTGGTCATTGTGTCAAAAATCTAAACTATATCCAACAAAGCTCAAAGAAATCGGATAAAATATCAATTTTTATCGGCTATTTCGGACTTTTAATATGATAAAAGTCATAAAAGATTATTTTATTTGCTAAAATTTCATTAATTTGGATATTGAGTTCTATAAAAGTGTCCACAATCTATAATTGTTGGTAAATATGGGCACTTTTAAAATCCGCAGTTTACTTTGAAGTTTGGTGATATATTTAACTCAAATAAAGACAAATGTAAAAAATAAGATTTTATAAAAAAAATAGTATTGATGTTGTATTTAATATAATTTAAAATTTTTAAACGGTGTATTGACAAAAAAACGACCAAAAAAAAGGACTTTAATAGTCTATTTTAGCTGAATGCGAGATCTAAAACCATAAAAAAAGCATTTTCGAACATAAATGGGCATATTTTATGCAGGAGTAAGACAAGAATAGAATTAGCAGGTTTAAATCAGACTCATAATTCAAATAAACGAGAAAAAATAACAAAAAATCAGCGTATTAACTAATTTATGTGCCCAATATTTTAATAAAATTTTAGGCTAAAATTAAATTTTCAATATCAATTGAATTGCTTTGATTGAAAAGATTTTTTAAGAATATAAAAAGGGTATTGGTTAGAGTTTTTCTCAAATTTACAATTATTTTGTGTAAATGAAGGTGGGGGTTATTTCAACCTTTTTTACAAGAATCTCATGATAAATAATATTTGAACTCTCGGACCTCTAAATAAATTTCAAATATCGAAAAATTAATTCGAGTGATCAATACTTTTTCTTTTTAATAATGAGAATAGTCGCTTTAAGAGCAATGAATTCATTAAATTTTAATAAAAATTTATCTGACGAAGTAATTATAAATATTTTTTCAAATAAAAATATATATAACCATGAAAAAAAATTGAACTGAACTCATTTATTTAAACTTTAAAAGAATTTTTTAGGGTAATGAAATTATTGATTTATTTACAATGTAAGTTCTTTTCTGTATTGGGAAATATGGTCCATCTGTTATTTTAGGCATAAAATATTTACCTCTGTGTGAAATATGTTACAAAATTTATTTTCTAAGATGAGTAAGCGTTTTGAAATCTAAAAAAGTGTTGAAAATCTATAATTTTAAGATTAATTTATCGTTTTATTAATAACTTTTTATTAATAAATTGCGTTGAAAGCATTTTTATTGGTAGCTGATAATAAGAAAAATAATTGGTTATCAAATAGCATCAATAAATAAATTTATTTTAATTCTCCCAAACATTTTTTTTTTTTATAATTCTATTTAATTAGTAAAAATTCTTAAATTTTACTTGAAATAAGTATATAATGCTTTAAAAACATCTAAAAGGCCCACGGATCTACTTTTGAATTTTTTTGAAGTAAGATCGGATTAAAATTCTATTTTTTCTTTAAAAATGTCTAGTTTATAACCAAATACCATCATATAATAGTGATTATATAAAAAAAATTCGATTAATTTTTTAAGAATTAAAAATAAATATACAACATATACTTTTACTGAATTTCGTTTTTGAAACTTACATATTTTTTGAAGGTTGAGTCATAATATCTAGTTAACTATAAAGTTATAATGACGAGAAATCATTTCCTATTTAATATATCCGAATAAAAATAATATTTATTATTTGTGAGATGTTAAAAAAATCCCATTTAATTAGAAGAAACAATAGTGTTTATTGGTTGGCGTAGCAGAGCGATAATAAAGGAGGAAGAGTAAATATATTTCCAAACAGTTAAGCTATAATTCAAGCCCATTTGAAGCTAATTTCAGAGATACAAGAAGAGGATGTTTATCCGGAGAAAGAAATTTTCGCCTAGGATTATCATTAAAAACTTCACAATATTATTTTACTTCCTGACCCATAAAAATTAAGTTTTTAAAATTTCATAATAAAAAATAATATAAAAATTAACACCAGCTTTGGCGTGATCACTCGTACTAAGAGATCATTAATTTCATAATTTTCATATTGATAAAAAAATAACATAAAAATATAAAAATAGTCATAAAAAATTCAGCAGTACAAACCTTAGTCACTACGGATAAATTCGAGACACAAAAAAAGCTGAAAAAGGGGTTAAATAAATAAAGAATATATTTCAACCAGAAAGCACCAAATTTGGAAAAAACTAATTCAGTACTGCAACATATATATCTATTTATATAAACTTCCTTATCTCCATAATATAAATGAGCAATATTTTGAATTTATCAAATTTATCAAAAAATAATAATAATAATTTTTGGCTTATAATTAAAATAATATATAACTTTTTTTATTCTTATCACGTAATTTTATTATAAGATGACGTCATTAAAAACTATATTAAAAAAATATAAAAAAAAGAAAAAAACGTATAGAAAAGACTGTTATCCTAACTACAATAAGCTCCTCTGCCGGACTACCGGCTGCATACCTACGGGAAAAGGGTTCAACCTACCAACCGAACCCCCCCCCCCC
>LSSL01000243.1:7920-33794 GCA_001953115.1 Smittium mucronatum | reverse complement strand
CAGTCTAATATAAAAATTTATATGCCAATTTTGAGAATGCTTTATTCAAATCTCCAAGTAGATAATATTTTTTAGTAGTGATAGAAAATTTCTCTTTATCTTTTTAAAATCTTATAGACATTTTTATCGGAATCTGATTTATAAGAGGATATATCTTTGAATAATTATTTTATTTACATATCTTATTTATTATTTTACAGCAAATTTTATTCGTTTAATTATTTACATAGAAATATAATCTTCCTAATAATAATTAGAATAATTTTTCATCATAATTTTTCATTGATTCTTTTTATATTTTCTATAAAATTTAATTATGGTCTTATTTTCAATTGTATTTTTGTTTAGATTTTTTTGCAGTAAATCAGAGTGATATAAAAATACTTAAATTTTTTTTATGATTATCAATTTAATCCGTTGACTTAATATAATAATGAAAAATTCGATATTCTTTAGAAATGGGTATATTTATATTTATAAAAAACAATTTAAAATATATTTATAACACACATCAATCTCGAGATCATCCATACATATTTTCGTTTAATTCAATTTATATTAATTTTAAAATAATTAAACATTTTATAAAAATAAAATTTGAATTTCATTTTTTTTGCCTATTTTTTGTTACTAATAATATATAGAGTTTTTATCTTTAATAAATTTTTTATATTTTATGTAAAAAAGACCTACATGTAAAATATGAAAATATTTTATATATTTATCCAATTAATATCATATGTAGTACTGTTTATTAATTTATGCAAGAATCCTATTCTGTTGATTCTGAAATTTTATTATGATAAATTTGGGCTAAATGACACATTAAATATTTCAAATTAATAAATGTAATATACAGAATTATAAATTGAAAACAATAATATTAACTTTTTAATTTATTTATCATAGAAATATTACTGGTATCTGTAATAAGCTAATTAACTCTAAAACCAGTTTAAAAAATTATTTTTTATCGATTGCAGTTTGTATAATTAACTTATATATTTTATAACTGAAATAATAATTGATTTAAAGGGAATATAATAAAAAGTACAAATTGGTATTAGGTTTATAAAAAAAATATTGGCTAAATATTTTTAAAATAGAAGAAAATATACCTTATTATTCAAAATTTATAAAAAAAATACTTTTAAATTAGAAAAATGGTATCAATATGACAATGCTATTATAATATAAATTAAAAATAAGAGATCTAAAATTAAAAGCAATTGAAACCATTCAACAAGCTATTTAGACAGAAAATATTTTGTCTTTTCCTTAGGGATTATTTTTGCTGTGATAAATTTATAGCAGAAAATATTTATTTTTTAATTTATGAAACTATTTTTAGATGTTATATAATGAAGACATTAAAACAATTAAATTTGTCAGAAAATTTATGTAAATTAACTTTAGACTTATTTTTTTATTCTTTTCACTTCTACTTTATAAAATAAATATCATATATTATCATATATTATATTTATACATGCTTTAATTTAAAAAAAATTATTATTAGCTATAGTTTATAATTTAAATAACTCAGATACTATTTTTCATCTATACTAATCAAAAAAGCCCATTTTAAAAGTTTAAAAACAAATTAAATATACTGAACGATACAATGAATCTAAATTTTTTTTTTTTTTGACAAATGCTATTATATCAATCAATACTAAATTATGAATTTATCTATAAGTACTTAATAAAATTGTTTTATAAAATTTTTATAATATTTTGAGTATAAGTATAATCATATATTCTGCACAATGATGCGAAACATAATGAAAATATAGCTAATATATCAATTAAATTTTATTACCATTAATTAATAAATACCATTTATAGTTAAAAGAATATAAATTGATAATTTTTTTGTTAAATATTATTACTATTATTAAAAATTGAAAATTGATTATATTAGATTTGATGAAAGGTTACGCTGAACTTTTAACAAATAAATATTTTATTATGAATTTAAAAAAATACGAACATTTTTAATCAGCTTTGATGATGTGCATTAGTATTTATAAATCTAACCTTTTTATCTATAGTGAATATCTAATAGATTTTCAAAGTAAAAAATCTATGTATTTGATTTATAATGTGGGTTTACTTTATTATCTTTGATTTTAATTAACCTATATATATATTAATATACAAGCTATCATCAGTAAATGAAATTTTGAAATTTTGATAGATTTATTAAATCTATTAAATCTTTTTCTGATAATAAATTTAGTAATTGTTTTCTTAGAAAGTAATAGCAAGTTTGATATTTTAAGTATATATTTGAGGCCTAAAGCATACTTTATATCCTATGTAATAAATTATAATATATTTATAGAAAATCAAATACATATATTTTTTGATTATGTTATGATTTAAAAATAAAAATCTACTAAAATATCGACTTATTTTTTAATGAAATATTTTCTTATTACTTATATTCAATGGTTTTAATTTTTTAGTTTATTTTTTTAAAAATAATCAACCATAAAAAAAATAATAGAATGGGTTTTGGTCAAATATTTATAATAATAAATATTCTATATAATATTTAAATAAGACATATCATTTTGATTTGGGATTTTTATAAGTAAATCTGGGTATTAAATCTATTATTTCAAATTAAATATATATAAGAAATAAGTTAATCATCTATGTAAAATTAACATTTCAAGAATGTTGTATATATTCTAAGTTATTTCTTTTTGAAACTAGATTTGAAAAACTTCCCAATTAGAATTGATTATTAATAAATTTTTTTTTTTTTCATACTTGGAAACAAAAAAACCAAATCAAATATTTCAGGCTCTAAATAAAATACTATATTGATAATCAATAAATATAAAAAATAATTATTTTAATTATATTATTTGTTTGATCTTTTTTGGCTAATTATAACAGAATGAATATTTTTCGGATTATTTGAACAAATTCTACTTAAAATTATATAATTACCTAATATAATTATTTATAAATTAATTTAATATTCTTCTTTCATTAGATATCCTATCTTACTTTTTGTCATAATTTTTTAGCTACAATATTTTATTAAAACACTTATTTAACTTTATAATAGGAATTGGAAAACAAATATAATAACTTAAATAAATGAATAAAAATGAAAGTAACCATAATCTTTAGTTTGTTTATAGATGGTAAATTTTCACATATTTTTGTTTATTAATGAATTATTTAGTTTAAATTAATATGTAATATAACAGTATTTATCTTTGAGCGAAATTTTTGTCTATTTCTGTAAAAAAAATAACTGATTAAAAAAATATCAAACATATTATATAATTCAAAATAAAGAAAATTTAATAATATTATTAGAAAATGTTTTTTATTTGAACTTTTTGCATAAATTCGTAATTTTAAGTATCAAAAATTAAAAAAACGAAACTACTTACGATTATAATAGCTATCTATTTTGAAAAGTACTAATTTAATGATTTGATTTTCAAAAAAAAAAAACATTATTTTAATATATACAGGTTATACAGAAAAAAATTGTCTAAAATTTAATAAAATTGTATTTTTATAACCATAAAATACAAATAATATTTAATCTTATCAAATTGAATTGATATTTTCAGAAATTTTCTAATAAAATATTGCAATTTAATTCTATATTTGTTAAAATGTACAAGTTATTTAGAAAAACTATCTGTTTTTAAAATATATAAAAAAATTGCGAACTTGCAGATTTTTATAAAATAATAATACTAACATCTTTAAAATATTTATAAAATTTTTTGAATTCAAATTTAATTTATCAGTAGATTTTCAAAGTTAAAAAATAATATTTGCTTAACTCATTTTTTAAACCTCCCGCTCCCCACCTCCAACTTATATATAAAACAAATAATATTAATAATTCTCAAAATTAGATCAAACTTGCTTAATTTTATCAAACGCAACATTTAATAAAATATTTATTAAAGCAAAGATAGTAATAAATATTTAGTAATTTTAACTCTGGGAGTTTAATATTTACCTCCAATAAAAAAAATTATCGTATATATCACTGAAAATATTCTAACTAGTAATAACTAACGAAGACACCATCAAATTAATTTTTTATAATACTATACTAAATTCATTTTAAGTAATGTATTAATTTGAATTTTTCTCAAGAAATAAAGGAATTTTACAATATAATCAGTTGAAATTTGGTTAAATTATATTTAATTTTGATCTAATAAAAAAAATTTTTTTTTAATCTATCATTGCTAGATTAGCTATATATTTTATTAGTTATCTAATATAAAATTTTCAAAAAAAAGTTAATTTTTGAAACTTACTTCAAAAATCTTCCATATATATTTAATTCTTTTTTCAAAATTTTATAAATCTTTCATAATTAATAGTAAGTTTAAACAAATAATAATTTAAACTTAATAAGCCAATAAAAACTTAATAAATTGTAAGATAAAATCGGTAAAATTTTGATTCAAGTTAGATTTATTATTTACTATTTTTTTTTACGTAAAAATAATCTGAATAATAAAATAAATTAAATTCAAAAACTACCAAATAATTTTTTATCATGAACAGATATGAAAAAAGTTATTTTAAAATTTCTATAATTTGATAATTTTTTAATAAAACCAATATCAAAATCACTTGGTTAATATTATTGTATATTTTTTTTAATGATATATGTTCTTCATTCCACCGATAAATAATTTATAATCATGATTTCACATCATATTAAATTTAAACTTTATTCCATACAAAATTTATTAATTTTAATATTATTTTCACTTAAAAATCACTAGTTTTTATAATTTAACTATTTTTAGTGATTATAAATTAATTCCTTTTTTGATAGAAACCTTATTATGAAATGATATTTTTCTAGAACAACACTTTAATAAAAAACAATTTTTTTTAAACTCTCTTTGACTAAAAATGCCTTTCATAATGTTTTTTTTTTAAATATATTAATTTTTACCAATAACATAAACCTTATAAAATATATAAAATATCAATTTTAGCGTTGAAAAAAAAATATTTTATGAAGATTAGAAATCTTTTGAACTAATCAATAAGTATAAATTATTAATAATATATATATATATTTAATTTCATTGAGTTTAAAATATTATTTATGTTTAAAAAAATCTACCGAAAAATAATCATTTATATTAGTTAGTTTTATTTTTATTTATATCGAATAAATAGTAAAAAAATCAATCAATTAGGTTTAAATTTATTTTATTTAATAAAATCTTTGATTTTATGACTAATTGACAATTTAGTTTGAAATATTTTTTCGAGAATTCATTTTATGACTTTTTCATGAAAAAGAAATTTTTCAATCTGCTAATTAATCAAATATTAAAATCAATAATGTTTAAATATTACCCTTAATTTTAAATCTTAATACTAAATTTAAAAAAATGTTTAAATTTTTAAATATTTTATCACAAATTAAATGGATGAAGTATTAATTTTTCAAAAAATAAAGTTTTTATTTTTTTAATGGGTTACTCTTTTATTAAATAAGATATTCATTGATCTAGAATTTAATATTAACTATTTAATGAATTGATAAACTATCTAATATAATCGAAATTTTAATTTTATTCAAAAAAAAATTAAGATTTAAATTATTATTCTCAATTAAAATAATTTTCGTGATTATTATTAGGTAAAAAATTGATAAATTTAAAATTTATGTTAGAGAAAATTTATTATCTATATTTGTTACATATTCAGAATATTGAATATGTTTTCGCAAGCTTCTAATAAAATATTTATTTTGAAATTCATTTTAATTATATTCAATTGAAAATATCATATACATGTGAGTTAGATTAGAAAGAGAGCATTAAATTCAGAGAGAGTTTGTTTAATTTTTCTAAATATACAACCAAGTTTAAATCTTATCCAACTAAATCTTTAATGATTTAATGAAAACTATATATATATTTTTATAATTTAATCGAATAAACAAATAACAAACCGATTTGTTAAGCTATAATTTTGATACGTTATATCGAATAAGAGCTGTCATAACTTGGATTAATACAAGAAAAACAGATTTTCGATACGGGGATAAGTTTTGAGTATTAAACAAAAATTTATATTTTATATAATTTTTTTGTCAGAATTAAAATTTGTAAAACCAAAAAATATTTTTTTGACTTTCTCTGTTTACGTCTGATGAAACTTGAAGATTTTTTTATTTAATTTGTCATTGATTTGTAACTTCAATATACTATCTTATAATCTACAAGCTTAAACAATTTTATAACACAGACAACAGACATAACCCCTCCCCAAAAAAACTAAAAAATAGTATAATAAAAAAAAAAAAATCTAGTTTTTAAACCCACATAATAAACTATTTAAAATAATATCACGCGTAATCCATCAATTAAAAAGAAAATTAAATATAATAGTATATATGCCACAGATATTAATGAATTTAAGAGAGGAAATTTACCTTAGAGCTCAGGGCCTGTTGGGAAATTCTAAAACCACCAATCTGTGCAGAACTTTCTACTGAATTTGAAGAGCCTCATCATATATAAAATCTCAAACTTGATTAATATTTTATTTAAATGCTTTTTTTAAAATTATATGTACAATAAAGATGTAAAAAATGAAATTAATAATCAAATTAATAATTCAATTAACTCCACTTTATAAAAAAAACCTTTGCATTAGATTTTTTATAAATTTCATTTGTTGGATTCAAAAAATAATTTTAATTTTTCCATTAATTGTATTTTTGTTATATTTCTTCATATATCATCTGATAAATTTTAAAAACTATCTCTCATTTCAAAGAGGAGCAAGGTTTAACGGTGCAATAAATATTATATCGCTTATTTTTTAAGCTTTTTTTAGTTGTACATTTTGATAGTTATTATGATTTATGAAAAAATTAAATTTCTGTTTTAAAATAAAAAGTAATAATATTAATATTATGCATATTCAAATCTAAGTATGATATTTGAAAATTATTTTTGAAAGAGTATTTGAATTTCAAGAATTATATTAATATTTTTTATCAATTATTATATTAGACTTAGATTTCATCAGATTTAATAACAATTTAAAAGTTAAAAACCAATTGAGTGCAAATATAAAATTATATAAAATTATTGAATATAACATTTAACGAAAATAATAAAAATTGGATTTTTTTTTAAGATACGGATTTTTTTTAATTTACATCGTTGATAGTTAAGTATTATACGAAAAAAGGTCAATATAAAAAGAATTTACCAACTTGTTTTAATATTATTTTAATAATTATTAAATAACACTTTTTTTTTTGTTTCTAAGTTTAAACTAACCACTAACATAATAGATTTCTTAGCTGTAGTTTACAAATTTGAAATATTTTGAAGGATTTTGATAAAATTGCAAGTTTATTTAAAAGGCAATTTCAATCTATATTAAGTATCCTCACATATTAAAAAAAACTATCAACATATTACAATATAATTTGGCTGCTTATAAAATGATCTGTAAATCCACCATAATTTTAACTCATAAATCAAAAATTTAATTGTAATTAATCAGAATGCATCTATTTCATAGTTGCTATAAAAGAAACTCTCATTTTTTCAAAAAATTGTTATGAGAATAATAATTAAATACAAAAAAAATTAAAAATTCGTTATATTTAATTCAAGAAACAGTGTTTATAATAATAAAGATATTAGAAAGATAAAATTTCATTCTATTAAATATTAAAAAAACTAATTTATTAAGATCGAATTTTTTTTTCGATTTTGAATTGGTACATTTTTATCTGTCATCGTTTATTTTTGTATTAACATAAATTTAATCGAGAATAATAAAATAATGCTAAAATAATTTATTATTAATAAACTAATAAATTTAAATTTGTATTAATTGATATTTTGAAAAATAGATATTATGAAAGTCTTCTTCGAATTATAAATTCTTTACTTTATCCTAATTTAAATTAAGGATATAAACTTTATAATTTGATTCCGAGAACATAATTAAAAAATGATATTTTATTAACATATAAAACCCCGAAAGTTAGATCAACTAGTTATAAAATATAGATTTATTTTTAAAAATAAGAAATTTATAATTAATATAAATTTAATCCGATAAATTTTTGTTATTTATTAATTTTTGAAATTTAAATTAAAATAGTTACGAAATTTTATTTTATATTTAACTCAAACTATATAAAAAATTTTATTGTAATTTAAGCCTTAAAATTTTTTGAATAATCTTACTAATAATTTTTCAATTTACATTTTAATTTAAAATCAATTTATGGATTGTTCTTTTTTTAACTAAGGCATAAATTGTAATAATTCTAACGATAAAAGTCAATAAAATTTATTAAAAATGTTTTTATTCATCAAGAGCTTTTTTGTACAATTAGTATTAGATTTTAATTTATTATATTAAATTTCGAAAAAAATATACATCATTCATCATTTTAAAAAATGTTTAAATAAAAATAATAAATTTTATCAAGAGATGCATCGAAAAATAACGGAGTTTTAATTATTAAGTTTATAATTATTATACTTTGTCTTAACTTATAATATTTATGTGTAGATAAATCAAAATAAAATTAGTTTTAGATCACATTTTTGATAATAAATCAATAATTATACAATATTGATGATTTATGGTAAATGGAAGTGATTAAAAACTATATTTTAGTAAAAAAAATTTTAATTATTATAAATTAAAATTATGTGGTCTTCAAATATTATTTATATATCTCCCATATTCTGAAATTACAAGAAAGCATATTAATATAGTTTTTTAATTTTGGATTCGTTAAAATCTGAAATTCTTTTAATCAAAAATTTTTATCAGTATTTTCATTTAATTTAAAAAATTATATTTTAATATAGTTCTCCACAATAAAGTTTGATTAGCACTATTAATGATTATACACCAATAAAAATTATAAAAATATTTTTGATATTAGATGTTTGATATGGATGAAATATTGAAAATAGTATAATCCTCAAGTAAAATGAATATCCAAAAAATTGGATAATATTTTCACTTATTGATAAGAAAAAAATAATATCGAATTCTTGTATACCTTTTTTACTGTAAAAGTTTAAACATCTATTTAAATTAAATTGAAATCATTTTATGTCGCTATAAATATATTTAAGGGTCTATTTTTTTAAAAAATTGTTTAAAGCGGTATAATCTATTATATATAATATACAATATTTATTTATTTTTTATTTATTAACTCTTTTATAAAAATGAAATTTGAAAGAATCATTTTATATTAAATATTTAAAGTAATTGACACTAATACAAGTAAGTAAATTTAATTTTTTATTTTATTGTTAAATTCCTGCTATACATAATTGTATTTTTTTTAGATTAGACTATAAAATTATCAATTCTTTGCACTTTTCCGCTACATATATCTAAAATTGTTAAATTTTTTAAATTTATAAACTAATTTTACATTTAAATAAAAATTAATATCTTTGTGGTATATTATAATTATTTTAAAAGAATTTATATAAATTTTTTATCATTTTTCATATCTAAAAATTTTTTAAACTAGATTTATTTATTTCAACCATAAAAATTATTAATTTGACATATTTTTTAAAAAAATTATAATAAATATAATTCCCAACAAATATATAAACTAAATTCAAAAATATAGAATGCTCAGATCGAATTTATGATTTAAAAACTATGAAAATTTTTTATTGATAGGACCTTTTTTAAAAATGAGAAATATCCCATAATAATATTCTTAATATTCCCAATTTATTAATATTCCGAAAAAAAGTATTTAGTGATATTGAACATAATAAAAAAATTTTTATACAAAAATTGAAACTATTATCTTGAAGGAATATGATAAAAGATTCTAAGTTTTTCTATCAAAGTGATTTTTTTACATAAATATTTAATAGATAATGGTAATGTTTTCAAAACACCTATATGCAGAATTCCGGATTAACTAAAAAAAATTTAATTATTTTTGTAAATATAATATATTTTTTTCTCAATTTATCGAAACTATTTATACACTATCAATAACAAAGTTTAAAATAAAATCTAATTTAATTATATAAGTTAAATTTTAAACGATAAATAAAAACTTTAAAATATATTATTATAACATAAATTTATAATTTAATCTACAACTTCGCTTGATAATATAAATAGTATAAACAGGAAAATTGCAATAAATGATATTATTTGAATATTAATATATCAAAACTCTTATAATCATGAGTCAGAGTATTAGCTTGTCTTATTTATTCATTTTTTATAGAGTGGAAATAAAATTTAACATAAATTACTATAATTCCAAGTCACTTATAAAAAAATAGAAGTTTTGTTATATAAAGGTTCAAATACTGGTTTTTTCATAATAAAATCAGATTATATTAAAAATTATATGCTCAATATTTTATATTGAGTTACTCACACATAATAATTAGGTAAAAATACTTTTAAATATGAACGGATTTTTTTCGTTTTTTTTCAATTAATAAATATACTTTTAATAATGAAAAACAATATATCATTATTAATAAATTACACAAAAAGTTTCATCGGTAGTTAAATTATATTTATATAAATCATAATTTAAATTTACTAATAAAATTTTTCTTATAATTAATTTTTATAAATGTACATTAAGCTAAAAAAATATTATCTATAATCGAGTAATATAATGTATTTTTATAAAAATAACAAAAAATATTTGTTTTTTTTATTATTATTTAAATGCGGATGATTTTAAACTTTAATAACTATAAAAATATCTTTAGATGAAAATTTTACTTACATCATTATCACATTTTATTATATATTAATAATTATAAAACTAATAAAATAAAAAAATCAATCATCTTTATTTAAAAACTATTTTATTTTTTTCATATTTTTATCGATTTAAATTTATTTAAAACAATATGGTTATATGATTTTTGAAACAGTATATATATTTTTAAAAAACAACTCAATTATAACATGAATATTTTTACAATTATTCTATAAAAAAATGCCTAAATCTCAAATTTTTTAAGAAAATCATGATTTTTGTGGTATATTTCTATTACTCATTAAATCAAAAAAAAAAATAGTTTTTTTCGAATAATGCAATAAAAAAATTATCTTAAAACTTGCTTATTATTTTTTTAGAAGTATATATCATATGTATAATCAAATATAAATAATCGTTTTTGTAACTATGTACAATTTATAGAATGCAATAAAAATATTAAATTTTAAAGATGGTTATTTTTTAAAGTAGAAAAATTTCCGACCACTTAGTTTTAAACTTTGATTATATGGATAAATATATTAAAATTAAAGATTTAATTGATTTTTTTAAAAATATAAATTTAAAATCACTAATATAAGGCATGTCGATAATAAAAAAATATGAACTAATTACATATTTCGGCTTAAAAATTAATAAATTAACATTCTTGCGAAATTTCTAAAAAATACTTATGTTTCAATTGTTACGATAATAATTAACCTTACAATTCGTCATTTAGTAAAATTAATTTAATTTTAATTGGTTTCCGCAACTAAGTTTATTAATAATTATTTTTGAAGATGATGAAAAATATCTAATGATGTTAGCAAATTTTCTAATATTCTCACCTTTTCAAGTAATTTTAATGATGCGCATAAGTTTTCTCTTTTTATATTTATTTATAACGGTACTTTTAATTTTCTAAATTTAATAATACTAATATTATTCAATATATTATTCAATATAATATTCAATAGTACAAAAATCATCAATTAAAACGTTAATAGTATTATTTAATACCCGGAAACCAATCAAGTAATAAAAATTTATTTTTATATACTATGATTTTTAAATCTTCTAAATTATTTGTTTTAAATTTAATTAAAGTTTATATAAATAATACTATTTTAATATTCAGTTTGAGCGAAAAAAATTTATTTGTATTTTTGATAAAATATAAAAGTATTTTCTTTTAATTATATTCAATTTAGTAATAGATAATTTCTAAATATCAACATTATTATATATTACATAATACACGCAGAAAATTAAATATTTTAATTGATCCAAAATTATTAAAAAATAACATTATCACTACCAATAATTCACAAAACTAACACAAAATACCAAATATATACACTAACGCACTATACAAAATGTACACAATATACACAATATACACTCATCAAAAAATATAGGCACAATTTGAATATATATACCAAAAATAAATCAAATAAATTAACTAACTAAGATAAAAATTGTGGCGCATATAAAATAACTTTGATATATAAACACACTAGTGTAAAAGCTTTAAAAGTATTGAATATCTAACAAATATAATTTTTAAAATATCGAGAATATTCATAACTATATCATCTCCACTACTACACACTCAAAACCCACTATTCACTCTTAATAACCACCTTAACTACCATTACGCCATCGAAATACCCCCATCGCGCCTTATATAATAATATAAACACCATAAACTCGATTTCAACAATTTTAATAGCGCCACTAACTAAACATATATTACTTCGACCACCTCTATAATAACATCTCCATCTCCATCTCCATCTCATATCATAAAACCACAAATATGCACAAAAAACTATAATAAAACACACCATCCACTTAAATACCGACTAAAATATCTAACCCCCGTATACGCTGCTTTAGGATTCACACATGGATGATTTAGGATTGATGAGAATGACTATCTAACCACATTAACCTTACAATTAGCTAAAATAATATGGGGCAAAAATGAAATAGAAATATCTGTAGTAGGAAAGAGTGCATTTAAAATAAAGGTCAAGACCGAACTGGTTCCCCACAAAAAAAATCGATAGATTAGCATTTTTATTTGAATTTAAGAAAATTTTTCCTTTGTCGATCTTATCTCCATCCACCATATCGACCATAAAGTGCTAAAAATGGAGCTTATAGGCCGAGGAGGGATTTTCCAAACATTTAAACTCTACCCACTCCAACCGTTTAAAAAAAAAACTCACCAACTTATTCATAATGCCTTCGAGATCGCTTGAACCTATAGAGGATAAGTGAGGTTCAAATTTATCAGAAACCTTTGCTCATTCTTTAAAATTGTATAATTTATCAAAATAAAAATAAAATTTAATAGTAAAAATCTTACTTGCCAGTATACTGACATATTTTGGTAATTTTTCTTGAGGGAATGACACTTTCAAAATACCCCCATTTTATTTTAATATTTTGTGTTTATAAAGGCCAAAATAATATGACTCAAATAAAAAATGTTATATATTGGATATAAAAAAGAATACAACCAAATTATTCATAAATACTATTTGATTATTTGAAAATACTAAATATTTTAACTAATGTATCAATTAAATTATAATAACAAAAAATTTTTTTTTATCTATAATAATATCCTTTGGATTTGAAAAAATGTTATAATTGAATCTTTCGTCATCAGTGGGATATTTCGTGTCATTATAATTTCCATAATTTCTGTTGACTTGATTTCAAATTTGATAAATTGACGTGTTAATGGTCAATTTTTTTCAATTAATGAATATAATTTATGAAAGTATTGCAAATCTTAATAATAAACAATGCTTCAAGTCCACGAGTATACCTATTTATCCTTTTTAGATCCAAATTTATAAAAATTACATTTAATTTACCGCAATTTTTTTTTTTTTGATTATGATATTTTATTTAAAATAACTAGTTACATTGTCAAATAAAAGATACTATATTTTGATATAGGACTTTAAATAATTTTGGAACATGTTAAAATACATAAAAAAAATTTCTGAATTGGTAGCCAACTTCAACTCAATAAAGAATTATTATTTACAGAAAAATTGTGTAATTCGATTATTTAAAACATCTTCAAATATAAAATCTTATATTAATCAATTAGGAGAGCAAAAAATCTCTGTACTCGTAGAGAGGAAAAATTATTAGTTTAAAAAATGAAAATTTAATTAATAAAATACTAATATTTCATCATTTAAATAAATTAAACGTCACCTACCTATGTAATAGTCAATTTTTTTAAGCCTCTAAAAAAATAGCTTACTAGAAGAGTTTTAATAAAAAATTTAATAATTTTACAATTAAATGATATTTTTCTTAAAGATTTTTTTTAATAAAGCACCAATTTGTAAGTAAATTTTATCTATTTTAATAAAATGCGTTATTTTAGTAACTTACAAAACATATAATGACTTTAATTTATTGAAAAAGAACAAAATTTATCGATTTTTTACTATATAATATTTTATTGGTGGCCTATGTATTGGTATTGTCGTCTTAATTCAAATTTCAGATTATTTTTTTATTTAGATTTATCTTATTTTTTTTGCAAATTCTGAATTTTAGCGGAAGCTGATTAACTAAAAAAAATCTATAAAAATACAGAAAAGTATTAATTTAACAATTGACATTCGTAGAATAAATTTTTTCTTCCAAAAAAAAGGTTAAAATATATTAGAATAAATATAATGAGATTTAAATTTTACTTTAAATGAAAATTTTATAAATTTGTAACTGATAAATTAAGATAAAAAATGTATTATAGAATAAATATTCCGAAAAAAACTAGATGATGAATGATATATCCTTTTTTAATAGATGTAATGCTTAATAAATATTATTTACTGATATGCATTTCAATTTTAGTATTCTTGGCAGTTATATTAATCATTGTGTGATTACAAATATTATGCTCTTTTTTATGATTTTTGGCTTGATTTTACTGTAAAGAATAGTGATATCATCGAAGAAACTCCTTTTAACTTAAAAAAAATTAATAAAAATTTCATCCCATAAATTTCGTGTCATAAATTAAATATATAGGAGTTATTTTTAAAAAACTTTGATATTAATTAATTGCCCTCAATATAAGCAAATCAAATTTTATTCCGATAATTATACCATCAATAAGAATTTTTAAAAATTGCCATTACAAAATAACTATTAAATAATATTTTTATACACATATTGAAATAAAATTAAAAAAATTTCGATTGAAATAAGAAATATGCGACTTTTATCATATTTTAAACTTTTAGTAATATTTTCTTTCAAGTTTTAATTAATTTAAATCGTGTCTATTTGCGCTATAGGGTATGAAAGGATTAAAAAAACATCAAATTAATGAAAAATGGGGTTATCATGATTAGAAAATCAGAATTTTTGTCTAATGTATGTTTTAAAGAAATAGAATAGCTAAATTTCTTTAAATCACTGATATTATCAATAAAACTTATAAATATCGGATTATAATCATACTCAATAAACAAAAATAAAAAATTTCAGATTAATGAATTTTTTCGGATAAAAAATATTCAAAGTTATATAGATTTAATAATTTTTATTTCAAGGTAATAATTTAAATATAGTTTAAAATAATTATTTAATGATAGCATGTTTTTTATATATTAAGATATTTTTATTCAAATAATACAAAAATTAAGGATATATGATCATTTCTTTAAATGAAAAAAATAATATGATTTTAATTTCGAATTATTATAAAATTTTATTAAAAGGATACGCAATAATTGAGATTTAAAATGAATATCTATTGATTTACTAATAAAAATTTTCTAGCTTTATTTATATTTTATTAACGAAAATTCTATATTTAAACAGCATAGTGCCAACTAATATAATAACTTTTAAAATCAAAACTCATTTATCTCAAAAAAAAACAATTTATTTAACCGAAAAACCCAAGATTTAATTTTTTAGATTTAGATAAACTTTATAATTATAATTAAGAGATTTAAAATTTAATATAACCTAATAAATTAACTTTATTTGGACCAAAATAAATTCAATTTTTTTGTTATGAACTTTTTTTTACACATATATTTAGTTATATTATATAAAAAAGACTAAATAGTTGAAATTAATCATTTATTTTTATCTTTATTCCTGTTATAACTCTTATTAAAATTGAAATTGGAAATTGGAAATTTTTTCTTGTTTTACCACTATATTCAATCTCAATAGAATTTACTACAATATTTATACATTTTTTTCGAAATATTGAAAGTGATTTCGGATCAGAATCCCAATTTCAGTTATATTTAATATTTTTTGAATAAAATATCAATATTAAAAAATAAAAATTTTTATTTATGTTTCTCTGATAACTTCATAAGGTAATACCGTATTATTATGACCAAGAACAATAATAATCAGGTTTTTATTTTAAACTAATATAAGTAATGTTAAAGCTTCTAAAATATATGATTTTTTACTTTATAATGTTTTTGTGCCATAATAAAATTTTTATTTAAAGTACAGTTTGATGATGATTTTTTAAATAATTTAAAACAACCCCAAAATTATTCCATTTGATACGATAAATCATATTTTTATTATTTCATTCTGTTTATACTTTTTATTTGAATTAAAGATAGACACCCTAAATTTTTTCTCTATAGTAATTCGAAGTAAAAATAATTTATATTTACAATTTCTAGAGATAAAATAACTGATTTTTTTTTTTTTGACTATAAATTTAAATTTTGAAAAATATCTAACATTTATATTCGTCATTATCATTTTACTCGAATTAAATATAAATATTTTATTTGATTTGAAATTTAGCCCAAATAATCGAATATCCTTTAT
Organism: Smittium mucronatum; assembly: GCA_001953115.1. Lineage (NCBI taxonomy): Eukaryota > Fungi > Kickxellomycota > Harpellomycetes > Harpellales > Legeriomycetaceae > Smittium > Smittium mucronatum. The sequence continues at coordinate 17,146 of LSSL01000243.1, read as the reverse complement.
TAATAAATAATTTAAATTCTCATTATAACTAGTTTCTGAAAAAAAAATTTTATTCGATTAAAAAAATATTAATATTCACTTCTTAGCTCTTCATAGTCTAGATGGATTATGACAAAAGTAATACATATAATTCAAGAATTTTTAGGTTCATGTCATTTTTACTATTGATAATACAGTAAACCATAAAATATGACATATATATTCCCTCCATGTTTTTTCAATGAATTTTTTTTCAAAAACCGATTTAGTATTATATATTTATATTAAAAATACATTAAATGTTAAATTTCATGTAAAAAAAGATATTATAGCCACTTTTTTTACGTTTATTTAAGTGATTTACTTATGTCAAAAAATATATTTGTCCACTAATTTGTATAAAGGACGATTCAAAATTTTTTATATTTTCTGAAAATAATTTAGAATCCAATTTAAAGTGAATTAGAAGCAAAAATACCTCTTTTTAGTTTATATAATTAAAATAAATTATTGTTTTAGTCTCATTTATTTTGTATGAAAGGTTTGGTCGATAGGTAAAACAATTTTGAATGGAATATAATTTTAATATGTATTGGCATCTTTTTGTACTATGTTATCCTCAGTAATTTTATTCGTAACTTTTTTTAAACTCCATATTTTAATAATAATAATATACGTTGTATGGAATTTGATTGGATTTAAAAATTATTCAAGTATAAAATGATACCTTTTTATGAGATAAAATTCGAAAAAATATTTTTCTCAAGCTTTAAAATCCACAAAGATGAATATATTAATCATTTACCATAAAAAAAATTTAAAACTAAATCTAATAAATATTTAGAAATTTTTTTTTAATAAATAGTATATATCAATTATTGATATATATGAAATGAAAATAAAACTCATTATTTAATTATACAATGCATAATTTTTTAAACTAACCTTTTTTTTTATACTATAATAAAAAAATACTTTCAATCCAATCATATATTTTGATAAATTTTAGTGGTTTTTATCTATTAATCAAATCTTTTTCATAATAGATGTATATTTATAATTTTAAATCTTTATAAAAATGATAATCAAGATCTTATAGTATTGAATCAAATAAATGATCAATAAATGATTTTAGCTAAAAAATTTCATTGAGCTGATTTGATACACGAATTATATTATTTTAGAAAATATTTAAAATTTTAAATTTTAAAATCGCTTGATTTTAACATTTTTATAGTAAATAAAATTAAAAGAAAAATTAAAAAATTGATTGCAATGTAATCGCTAGACAGAATTTGCACAAACGTATATATCAACATCCTTTAGAACTCACAGAAATGACTATAAATTAACAGTTTACGATTATAATTTACACAAAAAAATATTCCCTAACATTATTAATACAAAATATACCATATCGAAACATATCTCACAATATAACATATTATAAAGTATTATAAATTTTTCGCATGACATTATGATGCACAAAAATACATAAAAGATATATATACTATACAGTATTAATGCAAATACCATTAAGCATAAAAGTAACATACATAAACTATACATACTAAAAAAATATTAGAGAAATAAAAACAGTGAAAAAGTTCTTTCAAATACACATTCGCTCAGACACGCTTACTAAATACCCAACCACCAGCACCAGCAAAAGCACCAACACCAAAAAATACAACAATTCAGTATCAACATTAAAAAAATGAACAGTATTCACTCTTCGACTTCACGATTTCACTGTAACAAAACTACAATCCACAGATATTCCCTCAATAACACTAACACTAACAGTTAATGACTAAACTCCAAAAAAATTGAAACCACTAACCCATTACTGATCATAACTTATACTATCAGCACCCAAAATTTTTGAAAGAAGTAAAGATAAACGCTGATTGGAACAGAATCATCCTCATCCTACATTATTACCCCATCCACCTCTTCCATCCTGTAGTAAAAAAAACAAAAGAATAGCTCATTAACTTACTTACTTACTATTCCATCCGGCATTACTTAAATCTATATAGGTGATCGGAGACTCTTAAAAAAAACATCCCGCATATTCTAATAACTACCTTCTAGTGTTTAATAAATAATAGTTATAAACAAAAAATTTATAATAATAAATATACTTACCTTCCAGTATACCTATATTGGTCGTTTATATTTTTTTTCGAAGGAATTGTAGCTTCAATATAGCCCCATTTTTTTTTTTGCTTTAGTATCATAAAAATTCTAAAAAATCACGCTTTATATTAAAAAAATACTTTTTATTGGCTATTTTCATCAAAAGCTGTAGGTAATTTATTTTTAATAAAAATAAAAATAATCGAATCAGATACCGATTAAGTCATTTTTTGCACAATGTTACACTAATTCAACTATTAAGAATAATTTGGACTTTTCTCTCTCTTATTAACTGAATATTCATTGATTTGGTTTAATAAACTATAAAGACTGCCCTTTCGAAAAAGAAAATTAGCAACGCGAAATATATTTAATTCAAACCAATTATAGGGAATAATATTAATGAAGCGATTTTTTATAGGTTATAATATTCAGATAAAAAATTTAAAAATCATAATCGACTACAAAAAAATTCAAATACTTAGGATTATTGATACAAAGTTTTATATTTAAATAAAATAAGAATAATTTCGTTTTATTGGAAGAAAATTGATTATTTCGCTAAATATTTTCAAAAAGGTTTCAAGTTTTGATTTTATTGAATCTCATAGGACTTGATCCATTTATTATATTTAAGAACCAATGGATTTTTCATAATTATAATCACTAAAAAAAATTAAAATTTGCTAATTATATAAAGAGAGGATGTAATTTTATATTAAATTAATGACGAATATTATCAATTTTGTATCGATTTTAAGTTTTGTATCAAAATACACAATTATGTATGAATTGGCTAAATTTTGACAGCTTTTGTTAGCGATACATTGATCTACCATCACAAATGGATTAACTAAAGATAATAAATATAAAATTGCGTATATGGAAAATTTTTTAGTAGAAAATATGTTTTAATATTAAGAGTTTTTTATTTCCTTTTTAATAAAAATATAAATTAGACATAAGTTTTTTATTAGTAACTTAAAGCACTAATGGTAGCAAATTAAAAATTTTGTGAGAATGAAAATAAGATAATTTAATATAAATTTAAAAACTAAAAAATAGTTAGTAAGCCAATGTTACATTTAAATATATATGCCTATAATAATAATGAGAAAAAGCCTCTGATCAGTCTAGTAATTTCCCATTATTTATAATTATAATATATTTTTATTGTATATGATTTTATCTTTTAATATTTTATATGTATTAAATACAACTTTTTAAACAATTGTATATCTAAACTTTTATTATTTTTATGAGATACTTTTTATGTTTAAATCATACTTCTAGTGTATTGTGAGTTATGCTATTTTTTATTATATATTGTAAAAAAAAGAATAAATATTTATATATATATTGAGAAGTATTTATTTAAATTAATTATAATATTGCTAATGTAAATAATTGATTAAATATCATAAGCTATGAAAATTTTGTGAAATGTATTTCATCATAATAATTTTGTGAATATAAATGCGTTGAAATATTATTATTTACATTTTGTCATTATTTGTGAAATGGTATTAATATTTTCTCGTAAAAATAATTAAAATTCTGATATAAGTTATATCGAAACTTTTTTTTTAATAATAAGATTTTAATAATACACAAAAATGTAACAAACGTTTAAATTTTCATGTTTTACATTATTATTTCAGCTAATATATTTATTCTTAATTCTACATATCATAAAAATTTATTTTTATTTTGTGTTTCTATTGGTGTTCAATCTGATTTAAATTAGATTTTCAAGCACTAATAATATCGAAAGCCATATAAATTTTCAAAAATAATTAAAGAATTTCAGCACTGCATTTTTATAGAAAAATTAAACCTTAATATTGATTATTTAGTTATTTTATCATATTCTTTCTGCATTTTTATTATAAATCACATATTGCTGTAATTAATAAGTTTTTTAAGTATTAAATGATAGAATGAATACATATAAAAAAAATTAGAAGTTATTTTGCACATAATTGTAAACTATTTATTGACACAAATACTTTTTTGGATTAAATAAATTTTGTCTTTATTTTTTTCTATATAATCTTTAAAAAGACTGTTTAATTATATAGTGCATTAATTTGATCATACTATATAGGTATTAATAATTTATTTATTTTATTATATATTGCTATTATTTATTATTAAAAACGGTTATAATGATACGTAAATTTCATTTAAATTAATAGATGATAAATTTAAATTTTATTATAAAAAATATCAAACTTTTCATTTAATATGTTTTAATTATAAGTATTTTCTCGGTCATAATTTTTATTTTAAATCATATATATTACACGAAATAGCACAAATAAATCGTATTTTTTTGACTGATATGATTAATATAATATAAAATTTCTGAAAAAAACCAATTAAAATATTCATTTTTATTTAAAATCTATTATTGAGGAAAAGAAAAAGAAATAACATGAAAATATTTTTTGAAGATGGTAATATCGAATAATTATATATGAGGCGTTTTTGAGCAAAATTATATCCTTATTTATTTACGTGCTATAATTTTGTTCTTTTTTTCAATTAAATCTTGTGTATGTAAATTTTAGAAATTTAACAGATGTTTAAAAAATAATTTTTCATACTTAAACAAAAATTTACAGCCCAAAAATCACAAAATTAAAAGAATTTTTTTTTTATAATTTAAAAGTTCATTCTATTATTGGATATAGCTAATCATCCTTAAATAAATCTTTAAAAGTTGTAGATACTTTAAAATGGTTTATAAAAAATACTTTCAGTTTTAAAATAAACTTTACAGACAAAGATTTGCAACTTTTCCTTAGATAATTTTTCCAATACACTGGTAATATTTGTTACGTATAGCTTATAAACTATTATTAAATTTAAAAATTTACGAGTTTAACCAGCAAAAACAAACAACTTATAATTTTACATAGTTTTTTATAATTTTTCTCCAACTTTTAATAATTTATTAAAATCTAAACTAAAATCATATTAATAAATTTACAAAAAATAACATGAAATATTTTTTGCATAGCGTAGTATATAGTTAATATCATTATATAAAATTTCTAAAGTTATATAATAGCATAAGAAAGCTTTAATGTAATATTCTCAATAAATTTCGAATAATTTATAATTTTTTTTAAAAAAACAGCAATTCAAATAGGTTATTTGAAGATAGTAGAATTTTAACAAATTTTATATATAATTTATATTGTCAAAACTAATATTTAGAAAAAAATTAATTTTATTTAACCTAATACCTGAATTAAATTTATCAAAGTTAATAAGAGCTTCTTTACTCTCGGAAAAGTAGCAAATTTTAATTTTTTAAAATTTTATTTTAAGCTATAAGTCACTATATAAAAATATAGTAGCAACAAATATAGCAAATTCTTTGTTCGCTATATTTAATTTAATTTTTGATATGTTAAATTCACATTGAAACGCAATCATACGAAGTTTTTATTTTTTAATGCTGTTTAATATATACTTTTTTAGTTATTAAATGCAGTTTTCAACCAAAAAAATCAAAATTTCGTAAATAAAAATAGAATTTTATTATTTAATATTAAGGTAGAAATTATTTCGAACCATAAAAAAACTATGTAAATATAATAATCTATTTTTTTATAAGTGCATGGTTATACTCAAAAAAAAATTTTGCTAAAAGTTCTTAAATTTTGAACAAAAAATCATAATTAATACTTTGATTTTATATTCGAATAATATTTTATAAACTTAAAATAATCTTTTTTATTTTTCAATAAATTTACTCACATACTATTTTACTTTCAAAAAAGAAGGGTTTTAAGAAATAAAATATAAAATAATTAAATTTTTTTGCTAATAACCCGTAGCTAACTTGAAGTTATTTCAGAAAAGTTAAAATTATCAATAGACTGGAATTAAATTTTTTTAATTACTTGGTAGATATAATTGATTAGGATTTTATTATCTCTGAGGATGTCGAAATTTTCTATGCCTATAAATTTTTTCAAAAGTGTTTTTTCATCAAAGTTATTACAGTTATTAAATGAAAATACAACTAGTAATAATAAGAAACTGATAGATTATTTTCAATAAAATATGGCAGAATATTTTGAAACTTTTTAATAAATTTAATTAATTTCTTTTATAATAACGAAAATTATGAATTTTAGTCGGAGAATTATTTTATGAAGTGTTTATAATTATTCTTTATAATTATTTGTATCAAAAGTTTCAAGTTTATAAAATATGTAAAGATAGATTAAAAAGATATGTTATATTCGGATAGTAGTTTTATTTTCATAAATAGAATTATCAAAAAAGGCTAAATATATCCCTATATGATTTTAATTAATATATAAATTATTTTGAGGCTATTTTATTAAGGCTATATCATTTTTTAAAAAATTTACAATAGTGTAAGAAATTTCTAGGCTTATAATAATTTTAAGCTATAATGTAATTTTTATAACACACATTTTTTAAAAGTATTTAAAATTTTATTCGCCATATCTAATCTATTTTTTTGAAATTAAGAGTAAATTTAATTTTTGAAAAAAACAAGTTATATCTATTAAATCATATTATTTACCTAAATAACTTGGTTTTTCAGGTTATATTCCAAACACTTAAATCTTAAGAAATCTTTTAACCAATAATTTTGAAATATTGTTCTAATTATGATATTAAATATTCCTATAATCTATAAAAAAAATTTTATTAATGAAATATATAAATTATGATGATAAAAAACTAAGATAATAAAATTATGCAAAATCCACTACATATCCACTAAATAACAGTCAAAGTCTGCCACAAACCTACCACAAATTAGCTTTAAAATTACTTTAATCTAAATTTAATACATATTGCTTCAAATTAAAATTGTAAAATTATTTATTATCTTTGCTATATATATAGTGCAAATTATGTTATATTAGTATTCGATAAATATATATAAATCTTCAATATAAATTTTTTTTGATCATATACAATGTAAATTTATCAAAATTTATTAATTAAATAAATATGATTGAAATACTCTACAACTCCGTCTAAACTATGTATATTTCAATTTTAGATATAAAATACATAAATATATATAATATTATATTTAATAATCTACCTCAAATCCACCAAAACTAAATTTTAGTATAATAGTCTGTATATGTAAATTTTTTTACTCATTAATATATTTTAATATTAAATCAAAAAAATCTAATTTTCAATTTGATTTATTTAATTAATCCACAAATATAACACAATTATGCCACCAATTAGTTTTATAATTTTTAATTTTAAGCTCTATAAATTTAAAATAAGCTTTAATATAGTCTAAAATAAAATCCACTATATTTATTTAGAACATATATTTTACAAAAATCCATCACAAACATAGCAAATATCAATCCTGAATTATTGTTTTAATTAAAACTTATCATAAATACACTGCATATTTAGCTTATAAAAATCGCGTATAAATCCGATAAAAAATTTTAATTACTTTATTTTAATAACAATTTTATCATAAATTTACTCTAAATATAAGTGTATTTATTGTTATTGTTAACATCAGAAAATAAAATTTATTTTAGAGTAAATGTAAAAATATCAAATCTACTTATCATTTTAATATCTTAATTTATATTTTTTCAAATCTATAAAAATTATGTATGAATATATTATAGAAAATTAATTATAAAATGAACAAAAATAAGCATTTCGGACCAAAGCAATTACTATATAAAATTTAATATCAATAAATAACTATAATTTTAAGAAGTTAAATTTACTAAAGATTTTTTTTTTACTAAAATATTTTAGACTCAACACGATCTCACGTCCTAAGAATGAAATATCTTGCCATATTATAGGGGCTTAAAAGTTTACATTTCAAAGTACACTAAAATTAAAATTCACACTGTGTTTTGCTATTCTTGGAAAATTTTAATGTTGGCAACTCACAGAAATTCAGAGGACAACTATTAATTCAGAGGAATATCTCGTTGCAGGTGAAACCGTTATTTTAGCAAAACCGAGACATCTTCTAGTGCATAATTTTAGAGTACCAAAGTAAGATGGATCTCAAGCATAAAATATATTTGTAGGAAGGCCATGTCTATCAAATCCACGTTTGGTAGGAGCCCAGTTTATTGATCCTGTTAGAAATAATCCCTAACTAGTAACTCAAATGATTTTACGATTTTATTTTCATTCGCAAATGTTTCAATTTTTGACTGAATTTAACCTCAGTTATACAAATAATCGAAGCAATACCTGGGATGGTTTCTTTCACTTGGAAGATTGTGATTCATTCCAGTAGGTAAGCAACCGGTAATCGGAATGAAGAGCTTAATATTTTCAGAATAATAGTCTTTATTATACGTCTTTTTTTTTATCGTATTTTTTTAGTTATTGTCTTATTGAAGATATCATAAAATTTATTCTTTGATACAAAAAAAAATAAAAAAGTGATTTTTGCTCAAGATAAATAATTTAAAATTTAAAATAAAAATTAATCATTTAATTAAATTTAAAAAACAGATGATTTGCTGCAACCTTAATATTAGATAAATTTTAAAGTATAAAATATTATTAATATTGAATTTTTCAAACTTAGCAAATATACGTAGTATTGCATATATCAAATTATACACAAAAAAACTAATACTACAATATGGTCGAAAACCAATAAATACCAAAATTAGCATTAATTAACAATTAAAAAAGTAAAATCTGATACAAAAATACTAATCATAGATAACAAATCTAACAAAATAAACCACCAAAACACACACAGCACTATTATATACTAACTAACATACACTACTATGTCTACACTCAACCAAAAATATACAATAACACACTATATAATAACACACCCACCCATACACACACACTACACACTACACACTACACACTACACACTACACACTACACACTACACACTACACACTACACACTACACACTACACACTACACACTACACACTACACACTACACACTACACACTACACACTACACACTACACACTACACACTACACACTACACACTACACACTACACACTACACACTACACACTACACACTACACACTACACACTACACACTACACACTACACAC
>LSSL01000241.1:32000-45531 GCA_001953115.1 Smittium mucronatum | reverse complement strand
CTGGATGACTGAGGTTACGTGCAGTCATGAATTAAGCTCTTTGTCAATGAACAACAGTTCATTGAAGCTATTGAGCTCCTAATCAGAGCCTAATTCTAACGGGATTTATAAAATTAGGCTTCTACCTGATGTGGTATTGATCTACATGGCTTTCCTACAAATAGCTGTTAGACGCTGAGATCCGTCTGACTGTCAAACGCTGGACTTGTGCACTATACCTTGTCTCAGTTGTGTTAAACGATCGGTTCCTCCTGTTTCGAGATGGTTCTCCTCTGGAATAGCTGTCAATCGAATTGATGTGAGAAGTCTCCACTATTCCCAACCAAGAATAGTACAACGCTGCGTGAAATTTTAGTCTAGTGTACTCCGAAAAGTACACTATTAAGCCCCTAAACCACGGCAAGGTATTTCACTCTTAGGGGTTGAGCTGACCTTATGAAAATTTACATACTACCAAAATCTCCCATAACTATTAGACAAACCAATTCTTATTTTGGTAGTAACACTAAATATGTAAAGAAGAAAGTATATATAAACTAAACTGATTTATATCATAGTTATGAAAAAAATCTTTTTTATGTACTCTTTTGATGATTAAATTCGAAAACTCAATTAAAAAGGTGATTTTTCTCTTTTTGAAATCTACAAGGTGATATCTCATCTAGCATTCTACATCCCCTTTCTTAACGGGGTCCAAAAATATTTTTGAATGGTATAGAATTAAACGAGACGAATTTGCCTTTTTATCTCTTCTCAATCATTTTGACAGATTATAAATTCCAGATTGCTTATTTTTTTTACCTTCCAAGGGCCTAGATAACCGGTGAAATCTTTACCTAGAGTTTATTTCTTTCTGATTTGCTGATTCAATATCTCCACTAAATATCTTTTATTAAAAGAAACCTCTGCATTTGAACTGTTTTTGGCAAGGTTTTTTTCCAATATTTTCCAGGTATATTTATCAATTCTAATTTTTAAGTCCATATAATAATTTATAGTGGCTATAATAATTTTGAATCCTTTTCTGTGCTTCTGATAAAACAAATAAGGGGATATTCCATTTCTGTAGTATTAGATATCCTAATAACAAATGATTTTTCCAAATATACATTCCCCTTTTTAAAGTTTTGTATAATTTATTTATAATCTTCATTTTTTATACATTTACATTACTACCGTCTACTCAGTTTTGTAGAGATTATTGGCCATACATTTGATACAATATCCCTTTAGTACTTTTTTCACCGATATGACGGTGAAATTTTCTCCAGAATCTGTTTGAGCACTATTCGATTTTCAATATTACAAAAAAAGGTTCATGAGACATTCCATAGTAGTTTGAGAATTTTGATCTTATTTTTACCAAGCTCGAAAATATCCTAAAAGTGTCTATACTGAGACATTATGTACCTTTTTAAATATTCAATCTTTAGAAAGGTCCCAAGATAGTCATTAGATAAGTATCAATTAGTCCAGATCTATAACACTTACCAATAGTGTGGTAAGTGGTATTTTCCATTAAATATTTTTGAAATTATAGACAAGGTAATAAATAAATTTGGGTGTATTTAATTAGGATGGGACCTCCAAATGTTTTTCTTGAGCACTTTCCAGATATTTCTTGTCTTAATGTGTCCCATTTTTTCGTAAAACTTCTCTACAATACCAAGAATCATTAAGAGGAAACTATGCTTTTATAAAATACTTTCCTTTTTTCTTAAAGTAACTTTTATCAAATAAATACTTCTTGACTTTTCTTTTAACTCTGCTTTATTTTTTCTCTTTCCATTTTTTAATAAAGCTGTTATTTTTTTCTATTTTCACATTTTTTTTGTTCTCTAACCACTAATAGAGCAAAAATAAAACTTCTGGTAAGATAATATGCGCGCAATTTTCTTTACCAGGTCCCGCTTTATAGTGAAGCTAAACTCTGAAAGTATTGTAAACCAAACAGCTATTCTCCTTATGGAAGCAGAAGATATATAAAAGTTTTTTATCACAGCATTTTCTGTTAATATGGTAAATATTTGTCCTAAAAAATAATATCTGAATATCTTTACTCAGTTGCTACAACCAAACATTCCTTTCCATAAGCTGAATAATTACTTTCCGCTGAAGTTAGCTTCCTTAAGTGGAAACATAACAGGTTTTTAACCCCCTCTATCGTTATCTTTCTTCAAGAGAGCTTCTACTGAAAAATAAGAGGGGGATTTTCGATAGAAAAGAACTCTCTTTCCATCAGGGAAAGTTTCAAAAGAGTTCTTTTAACAGATCATTATTTAAATTATTAAATAATACTTAGAAATTATTGTTCCATAAAAGATCTCGCATTTTCAACTAATCTTAGTATCTTCTACACCCTCTCTCCCTCTCTCTGCAATATTAGAAATAAATCACCTAAAGTAAAAAAATAGTCACATAAATGACCGGACCTGCATTATTTTTTTTTATGTTTTCCTATTTTTTTCCAAAACATTTAACTAGTTCGGTTCCTGTTTTACACCATTGGTGGTTATAAGAAAGCCTATATACCGAATTTGGGTTTCAATATGCGAGGCTTTTATAAATTTCGTACTTAATCGACTTATTCTTAAGTTTTCAAACACTTCTTTAAATGTGTTGATATTTTCTTCTTTGGACTTTAAAAATACCGATGTCCGTTCGAATATACCGCTAAAAAGTATCTTTTAAACGAGGAAATAATCCACTCCATCAGTCTTGAGAAATAAGTTAGGGAATTTTATATCCCAAAGAGATTACATTGGATTATTATATTCCAAAGTGTGATATAAATTTGGGGGGTTTTTTTTTAGAAAATATTTTCAATTTCATTCCATCAATACCCAGAAATTCAATCAGGTGAATAAAAATATCTTTTTACCTCCAGTCTGTCGACAAAACCATTTATCCTTGGCAGTGGAGATTATTTTTCTCAAAAATAGAATTCAATTTTATATAAATTACACAGAATCTGTAGGTCCCATTTGTTTTTTTTAGCCAACTTTATAGGGGATAAACACTCTGACATTGATTCAAAAATGACACAAAAAATTTCCATTTTTTTTATCTCGCTTTTAATTATTTGCTTTTTTTGAATCAGAATATGTGCTTGGACCACAACTCGGAGGCCCATATCATTTTATAAGTTCTATTTTAGATCCACTGACTTTAATTATTTTTAATTGTCTAATATTTACTGTGAAAAGTTCCTTATGTTATATAAGCAATTTTTTTATTGTTTCTATAATTTTATTATTGTTCTCTTCACCTTCTGGCTCAGAATGTTTCAAGTATTAGTTTTAAAAAGCGTAAAACATTTCAAAATAATATCTTTCGTTTGCCTCATCCTCATTACCACCATATGGTGTACCATTTTAGGTATCAGACTCTGAGTCTGATAAGTAATAACCTACTAGTTTTTCTATTATATCTATTAAAATAAATTTGGATTGATAGTTTTTATTTAAAATTTAAAGTAAAATATAATTATCATGAAACAAATGGTCTTTAAGTGTGACCATTACAAACATCCATTAAGTTTTTATTTGTATTACGGAATTTTATTGTAACATAAAGTCATTAAAAACTATACTAAAAAAATATGAAAAAAAGAAAAAGTTGTATAGAAAAGACTATTATCCTAACTACAATAAGCTCCTCTGCCGGACTACCGGCTGCGTACCTACGGGAAAAGGGTTCAATCTACCAACCACCAAATAATACCCTGGCATTGCTTCAAGTAGGCTGGATGACTGAGGTTACGTGCAGTCATGAATTAAGCTCTTTGTCAATGAACAACAGTTCATTGAAGCTATTGAGCTCCTATTCAGAGCCTACTTCTAACAGGATTAATAAAATTAGGCTCCTACCCAAATGTGGGATTGATTGACATGGCTTTCCTACAAATAGCTGTTAGACGCTGAGATCCGTCTGACTGTCGAACGCTGGACTTGTGCACTATACTATGTCTCAGTTGTGTTAAACGATCGGTTCCTCCTGTTTCGAGATGGTTCTCCTCTGGAATAGCTGTCCTCCGAATCGTTGTGCGCTGTCTCCACTATTCCCAACCAAGAATAGCACAACGCTGAGTGAGATTTTAGTTTATTGTACTTCTAAAAGTACACTATACGCCCCTAAACCACGGCAAGGTATTTCACTCTTAAGGGCCATTTAAATTGTGCAAAATAAAGGGTACTTATGCCTGGTGCCACGTGAAGGCTAATCTTAAAACCAGGCCTATCCATTAAGATTACCCGCTATAAAATTCTTAATAACTATTAGCAGAATTTCTATATAAACTTCATTTTCCTCCAATGTTCGATTCAAAAAAAAATAGGCGCATATCGCTTTTTTGACCAAGTTTTATTCTAAAGGGATTTTAAAATTTCTTTATTGGTACCACAAAAATTCTTGATTAATCCAAAGCTTATTATAGAGTATGATTAACCCGTATACATAAAATCGGATTAATCTTTGTTTTTGTATTTTCGAATTATATAACGGCGAGATTTGTTTTTATTAGTTTTCCAAACTTACTGACATTTATCTGTATAAAAATCTGTTGTGTGGTTTCTTTTTTATTTTTCTGATTCTCTGGATTTCTTTCTCAACTAAGTTTGGCTTTAGTGAGAACAGTATCTTTAATTTTGATTTATTCGTGTGAATTTAACATTCTTTCAGGAATTAATTTGGCCTCTGATTTCCTTTTCTTTTTTTTCCAGCTTATTCATTTATTATATAATATTGGGTACTTTTAATCTGTGACTAAATCTTAGACTATGTTTTCTTTATCCTCGTCATTAATAGAAGTAGGGGTTCTCTGGCTACTGTTGAGGTATCTTTTGCCAAAGTTAACTTTTCAGGACTTTTATTTTACACACACTTTTCCAACCCATATGCTCGATTCATTTGACTTTATTAATCTGGGAAAGCGTTATAATAGTTGATCAGTTTCCCATATTTAGAAGATTCAATGAATTTTATGTTCTTCCTATGATTTTTTTCCTTTAAGTATAATTGAAATGTTTAGCAATAAACATCTCAACTCTCCTACGTTTGAATCTTTTGATGGAGTAGCTAAGCCAATTTTATTCAACAAATTTAAGTTGAAATTTTTGTTTTATACGTTAATCGATTTTGTATTTTTGACCCCCAAATTTCATTTTTTAGACATCCTTACAGCTTCTATCATCAAATCTTAATATAGAATTTCTTTATTTTTAGGATAAATATCTTTCCAGATTCGTGTATCCATGGTCACTAATAATTAAAAATATGTTTTAAATAAAATTTTCTCTCAATAATATTCTCCCAAAATACTCTTTAGGAGTGAATTGAACTTCGAATTACAATTCTCCAAATTATGGTTAGTTTTTTTCACAATATTTCGTAATTCTAAAATGTTCCAATCTTGATGCTAGGTGAAAATTTTATCTTTTCCTGCTACTCTACCAAACAATTAAATGTATTATATCATATCAAAATGATATTTTGTGGTTTTATTGATGTTATTTATCCGTTTCGTCTTGAATACACATCTTAAAAAACTGAATATCATTTTATGCATTTTTTGAAGTTTATGACATCTCAAAAAATAATCTATCTATATGTCGACTTCTTTACACTTGAGCTCTGAGATACTGAATCTTGGGGGGGGGGGTCACAGAATTTACAGCGATTTTTAGTCTCTTAATCTCAATAAGTTTCCAGACCAATAAAAAGTTTACTCAAGCTAATACTGAATTAATTCGTATTTCGATAGCTTCATAAATAAGAAAAATAATAAAAATAAAAACAAAACTGTGTTATTTCGAAATCCATAAATACTGATTTTTTATATTTTCTAAAAGCGTAAAAATAGGGTAATCAGTTCATATATAAGTTTCTTTTTCTTCTATAGCTTATTATCTATAAATAATTTCTTTTTTGTCATAAATGAAATTCTAGATGTCGCAATCTATTGCATAAAACCCCTATTTTGGGGGGATAAACCATATTATATGATTTAAATAGATCATAAGTGGTAAACATGTTGTTCTCTTTGTATCCTTGAAGTCGGTGTCCAAACAGATCTTCTAAAATTATGTATATTTTTCAGTAAATTTGTATTATTTATTTGTAAAAATATGTCAAAAAAATTATCCAAGACAATCCGTATGAAAAATCAGTCAAATTAAAATTTCAAGTATTTGAAACAATTATATCATCGAAAAAACGCTTTAGCAGTGCAATTCTATAAAAATACTTTGATTGATGGTGTTTTATGCGCCGATTTTTCTGATTATCTTCAATAAATATTGGCTATTTTTGAAATGACTTTTTATTTAAAAACCAGTAAGTTTGGTTAGAGCTCCAGTAGTTGAAATAACCTCTTATAAAAATGAAATATTAAACTGCATATATGTAGGATAGTTGATAAAATGTTTTTTTAATGATTAATTGTTTTTATTATAGATTAACAATATATATATATATATTTGAAAAACATGTTTATAATTACTTTGAAGGGATAAAAAAACTTATAAAACAAACAAAAAAATCTCAAAAAGGCATTGATTGAAAATATTTCACTCTTAAATTCCTATCTAAGTATCACAAAAATCATAGGAAATCATTTTCGATACTACTAAAAAAAGTAATCCTAATAATATCTTTGCTTTAAATTAAACCATCTTTCATATAGTATGCTTTCATATACCTTATTGTGATAATATGTTTTTTATAAATATTTATATTGGCTATAAGCTTATTTTTGCACTTTTCTTTTATTTACTAGTGCTATCTAGCCGTTTTTTTTTTTTGCGAAGATAAACTTTATGGACTTTTTATAGTTTTTTAATGGGGTATTTGCAAAAACAGACATATTTCACAAAATAATTTCAAAAATAGACAAACTTAAGAATGCTTACTAAAGCGGTTT
Source organism: Smittium mucronatum (assembly GCA_001953115.1). Lineage (NCBI taxonomy): Eukaryota > Fungi > Kickxellomycota > Harpellomycetes > Harpellales > Legeriomycetaceae > Smittium > Smittium mucronatum. Next base: position 38,612 of record LSSL01000241.1, on the reverse strand, counting down.
GATTTAATCGATTGATTAATTATAAGATGAATATAAATTGATATCAAATCTTAGGCTTATTATTTTACAGCTCCAGCAAATCAATTTACTTTAATTTTTTTATATTGGCTTTAACTTGCCCATTTTACTACGCCCAGAAAAAATCCAAAATTACTTTCATTTTAGACGTTAACTTGGGGTCATCTAAACTTTACAGAAAAACATTGAATTGAAATTTACACTGAATCTAGCTCTCAATAGAAACGATGTGTTTGTTTATTTCTATTTATTTTTGAATATCCCCAAAACGTGATTTTTATTTAATTTTAATCACAAATATGGAACTTTCAGTAGATTCTATTAAATAAATAATTTCTATAAGAAAAAACCAGGTTTAAAAATCACTTTTAAAACTGGCTTTCTAAACCACAAAATATATAAATGCATAACATGTTTAAACCTTATATTTAAAAGTTTCAAAAGAATCACTACTAAATCTGATTTTATTGGAGTATGTGGAGGCGGCTTTCAAATTTTTTTAGGTTCCATATAATCTAATAAAACTAAAATTATATAAAAGTCAAAAAGGGGTTTAAGGAAATAAATTTCGATTTTAATCGATCTAAAGATTACTGAAGTTTATTGCACACAACCCCATACTACAAAGTAAAATAAAAACAGAAATACTTCTTATCAAAGGGAATTCTTGTCATTATACGGGTGAGAGATGAAGAAAGCTTTTTTATTTTAGAAAATTTACATATAAAGATCAAAAGCTCGTCTTATTGAAACAAATAGTTAAAAATAAATTGATATTCCAAAATTTCTATTAATTTTAATATTTTAAATTTCATTGGTTTATAATTTAATAATTATATAATAACACACTTTTTTGCTTGATTTAAGAAAGCTTAATATATTTATTAAAGAAAAAATTATTTAACATTTCTTCTATAAATAAAATAGCTTATCATTTTAAACAATATTTAATTTTGGGGTGGTTTCAATATTGATTTTTCTTGAAAAATATTGAACCCCATATGATCTAAATCGAGCTCATTCATACCGATTTATCTGATAAAAAATAAACCATGGAGACTTAAAAAAAATTCAATCCATGTTCTTTAATGAGATATTTATTTTTTACATTTTTAATGGGGTTATTTATCAAATTTAGTTACATGATTTTTGTTTATGCTTGAGACATAAAAATCTTATACTAACCCTTCAATAATACATATGAATCCATTTAAAATACAAAAAAAAAGTAGACAATTCTAAAAGAGGGATCGGTTTAAGATGAGAAAACAAAATAGTAATAGTATATCAAATCAATTATCTCAACTGATTTTTTCGAGCTTAATTTTGGTTTTTACATATATATTTTCTTAAAAACAAAGATCAAAAAGATTTTTAACAGCGTCTTCAAAAAATTTAGCCATTTTTTATAATATCTAAATTCTCGAGAGGTGTGATATGATTTATATACATTGAAAATATCACTTAGATTCATCAATAAGACTTAAGATATTTTAATTAAAAGTGACGAGTTTTATATGTATTTATTACATTATGCTAATATGATAAATCAGAATAAATCCATAAAAAATAACTCTTGCATCCAAAATCAGATTCCAATTTGAATATATTTAAACTAGAAGCAATCAGCTAATTTGAAAAGAATTTTTTTCGGATATAATATAATATAAATTTAATTTTGAATAAAAATCATGGCGAGCGATTCTAAGTTTAATAAAAACCAAGACATTAAAATTATGACTATATCGATCATATAAATATAAAGATTAAATTTATCATACTTAAAGTAATCCCATTATTTTTTTTAAACAATCTAAAATAGTTTCTTTCCTATTTAATTTCATAACAAACTTCTTCTGTATGAGCTAGAATTCCCACAAGTAAACTTCTAAAAGGAAAGCAATTTTGGATTTTTTTCTGGGTGTAGTAAAATGGACAAGTAAATCCAATATAAAAAAATTAAATTAAATTGATTTGCTGGAGTTGTAAAGTAATAAGCCCAAGATTTTATATCAATTTCTATTCATCACATAGTTAATCAATCGATTAAATCAAACCGCCTTAGTAAGTATTGTTAAATTTGTCTATTTTTCCAATTTCCCATTTTTTAAACACTAAAATCCAAATAATTTTTTTTAAATTATAAGTATTTTCAAAAGCGATTTATTGTATTATCAAAAAATTCTTCATCACAAAAAATAAAATTATTAACTAAAATAACAGGAAACTATATATTTCTAAATTATTTTGACTTATCTAATCTTTTGGCAAACTGTACCAATTTTATTTATATTAATCTAAGAATTTATTTTATTTTTAAAAAATATACAAGTGTATACTTATTCATATTTTAAAGAAGGCTAATTAGAGCATTTAGTTTTTTTTACAGGTGCATGTTGTACCCTTAATAGATAAAAATTTCAATTAATTTCAATTAATTTCCAAATACTTCCTAATTTAATTTTCAAAACTGAATTTTATTATTTATTTTTAAATATAAGTAAATATTTTCCCACTATTATAAGCAGAAAATGGATTCATCTTTTTTAAAAATCCGGATAAAAAATACTGGGAATATTTTTGAGGTTAATGTTTCATTTCATTTTATTTTTTGAGTTCTGTTGCTCTGTAATTCTTGAAACTCTAAATAAATTAGCCTATGTATTTATAATTTGATAATAAAGATTTTTTCCCTTTTTTTATATATTTTATATTTTATAAAAATCTTACTTAAATTCCTCTATGAATTTTTTCTAGTGTGTGTAAATGTTTTTTATCACACATAACGTTACCTTTTTTTTATTTTGAAAAATTTATGATATTTATTTTCAACCAGTTTCTTTAATTCGTTGAATTTGATCTATTTTGCAAAAAATGATTTTTTTGACTTTCTCAAAATAACCAATATTTGCTGAAAGTTGAATTATTGTTTTATGTATATATATATATATATATATATATTGATTTTTAAGTACAGTGTTAGCTCACTTGTGGGTTTGAACAAGTTTTTAGGGAAAAAAAGAACAAAATAAACCTTTTGATTAAAAAAAAAACAATGTTAAATTTTTAATTTTTTTGAAATGGGTGGAGTTATATTGCAGTAGGGTTTGTCTTAAGTCCGAATTATAGACTAGATCGATTTTTTGGACTTTATCTTTTGAGGAATTAAGCCATTTCTTATAAAATCCAGTTTAAACTAAAAATATTTGCCCTACCAACCAAATTATTCACATCTACTTTTAATTTTTGGAATTTTTTTTTGGTGATGTCAAAATTTATTATTGGGTTATGGTTGAACATATGCAAATATTCACAGATTTTTAAAAAATATTTTATTGGCCAATCATAAAAAAAATATATACATAACAATAATGAATTTCCAAATTCATCTGAATTTAATTAATAAAACATAATGGTTATTTCTGGTATATTATAGCTAATTTACTTTAATATTTCTAAAATCAAGTTAAAAAAATCTGAGTATATTTTTAAATTTTTGAACTTCCAATGGGAAAAAAAAGAGGACTTTTTTTCATAGTGTGTATTTAAGGGGTGCAGGCTTAATACAAACTCCACACTATAGAAATTAACAGAAAAATATAATAATGCCAAACTTTGCAATAATTTGATTTGTCAGCACAAAAATTGGCCGGATTTTACCAGCCAGCCATAAAAAATTGTTTAAAAACCGGCTTGGTTTATCTTATAAAGCAGCTTATAATTTGTAGGTAAATTGCCACAGCAGGCTTAGATATACTCAAATTGGCTTAAAAATGATTAATTAAGATTGTGAATTAATAAAATACCTTTTATTTAATATGGGAGATTCTTTTCAAGACCGGACTTTTTTTTACTATTTAAACAATTGGCTAAAACAAATGTATAAATTTTTAAACCAATACAAATGAAAAAATACATTCTCTAATGAATTTCCAAAATTTTACCAATAGGTGATTTATTTTTTTAATTTTATGTTCCAGATCAGTTAATAGTTATTCACTTGCTCTTGACTCTGTATTTCCAAATTAAGAAAGTAGAATAAATTTAATAGGAAAGAGTCTGCTTTCAAAGATAAACCACCATATCATTTAAAAATATCTGAATACAAAATTAATCAATCATATAAAATGTTGGTCATTTACATACAAAATTCATCATCTCATACAAATTATTTTTTTGTCAAATAATATCATCATAAAAATAAGTAATAATATACAAATTGACCACTATTAATCTATCGGATCGATATTTTCCATATTCGAATATGACAGATAGATAAAAAAAAGTACATTTCGGTGTGAATTTAATGATCAAGAAATCCTAATTATAAATAAAAATCTCATCATAACTTTTAGAAATTTCTCATCCCCTAATAATACTATATTTCTATCTCATCATTATATTAAAAATAAAACTGTTAGAATTAATTTAAGAATATCACAACCCACTTTTTATTGAATATAGAGATTACCTTTTCGTTTTTTATCCCATAGAATGTCGAAACCTTTTTAAGGATATAACAAAAAGATTCGATGAGGGTAATACTTAAATTTTGATTAGTTGAACTGATGAATTTTTAATTTTTTTAAAATATTATTACTAACGCCTACTTTACTGCCAATTTTTCTTTCAATAGACCTCCTAATTCAAGAAAATAAAAAAACTCGGATCTATTGAAGAGCTAATTTTTGAAAGTTGGATCTTGATTGATTGATTTTTTTAACTCAATACACATAGTATAAGTAAGAAACTCGTGAATTAAGGAATTTTTTTTGTATATAAAAACATATTTTGGGGTGTTTTAGGTACTATTTTACTAAAAACGCATACATTAAACTACATGGATTACCAAATTAGTTGGAAATGTTAGTCCATGGTTATTTGGGGGCCTTGAACGGCTAAAATTGATTGTTTAAAAATAAAATATGCAAGCTTTCAATCAAATATACATAGCGTACGGGATGAAACCAATTGCCTAAAAATCAATTTATAGTTTCGATTTTTAATCTCTTTGTGTTTATGAGAAGGAAATGTGTAGTTTTTATTAAGGTAATATCGATGTATAAACTAAACAAAAATTACACTGGTTTCAATATAAAAATTTTAATTGTTTGATTTTAACAGAAAGTTGGCTGAAATGATTTTATGCACATAATCTTTAAAATGTATTATTTTGTCAAATTTTTATTTAAAATAATTTAAACATAATTATTAAAGACTGAAGATAAAATATAAAATATAAAATATAATTTTTAGTAAGTGCTGGGTTTTTAGCTATTGCTTTTGGTCTCCCACAGTTGTTTTTCATTCCCGAATATGTGAAATTAATTAGATGTAGTCTTCCACCTCTTTTAAGATAAAAGTAAATGTGGCGGAATTTCTTGTTTTTTAAAAAGCTAATGCAGGAACATAAAAACATCCAATTATCTATATAAAAGAATTACCTAACGAAAGAAATTCTGCTGTTAAAAATCGGGTGTTATTTTAAGCTTTGCTACGAGCTACACTTCTCTTTTATTAAAAATTCGGTTAGAAATTCTTCAGTTAATTGGCTGTAAGAAATAGCCATATTTTCCCCCCGATTATGAATGTCCAAATTGTAAAAAAACAATACGAAATATTTTTCTATAAAGGAAGTTCTGTCGTATGTTGGCTTATCAAAGTTGCATTTTTTGATGTAACCCACCTCCTCCAAAATTGAAAAATACGGAGGAATGAATTATAGTAAATTGGAATTTTTCCAAACAAGATACCTACTCTTAATAGTAAGGTTTAACTTTATTAATGAGTTTTTAATAATATTTGCTAGGGGATAAGCACCTTCATACCACTCAGAATTTTTTTAATACAATTTTCTTCAAATTTACTGATGATTGAATTTATTTCATCTAAATCCTTCCACTTTTTTTTTTCAATAATAAATAGACTCCTTTGAAGGTTTCATCATTATTTGAAAGCTTTATGTACCTAATATCACATTAAAAAAAATGAAAAGTTTCTGGGCGTGATTTAACTAATTTATGTATATTCCTATACACATGTGCCCAAAAAATTATTATTTTACACATAGGTCTGAATATCTTGATGGCTCTTAAAATCTGCCGATCTGAATCGGCAATAAATTATCTAGGATTAAAAGTCAAACCGTGTAATTCTGCTACCTTTTCCATTTATTTCAGCGCTCACAAGTAGCTTGATGTGTTCTGGTTTTTTGAAATCTTTATTCAGCTGAGTATGAAATATCCGTTCAAATAGATAGCTCCTGCTACTATGGTGGGATATCCCAAGTCTATTAGCTTATACGTAGCGTCCATATGGATGTTCTCTGATTTGCATGTAATTTTTATTAGAGCCTCTGAAGTCATGAATATTCTCATTTAATTTAAAGATGTAAATTAATAATGCAATGAAAAAATATTTTTAATATATAGAAGTACCTGGTTATGGATTGTAACCGGTTATAAATGGTTTCCCAAACTCTGATTTCATATTTTCGATGGTTTTTTTTAATAAGGTTGTTGTTAAATGGTTTCCTCGAGCATTTTTTCCCCTGTTATTTGACAGAATACTGTAAATCCGCAATGGAAGAAAGTT
>LSSL01000241.1:0-31315 GCA_001953115.1 Smittium mucronatum | reverse complement strand
TTTTGTGCCTTTTTCGTAGATATTTAATACCGAATTTTTGTCATCTAGTTGTAATCCAGCTATTAACAACCCTCTGAATGTTCATTAGCTATATATATTCTTTTTAAGCAATTTTTACATACATCTATTTTGGCAAGAGCGTTTCAAGGGCCCTTTTCTTTGTCCCTACAGAAGAAAAGTGTCTGCGTATACTCTTTTAAGACTCTTCTTGTACGAATCACCCATATTTTAACTTTATTATCATCCTTCAGCCCGAGAAGTTCTTCAACTTCTTTTCGATTTATTTTTATTTTTCTGGGTTATTTGGAAGCTACTAAATTTTTTTAATATAAATAAAGAGATTTAATCTTTACTTTCGTGCATTATTTGGAAAGAATTTAATATTTTGGTTGCCATAATTATTTTTTTCTAAAGAAAGATCAAAAAATATCGATCCAATAGATTAACAGTGGTCGATTTGTATATGAGTACTTATCTTCATGATGATATTATTGGACAAAAAAATAATTTGTATGAGACTGATGGATTTGGTGTCGGGATATTTGACCTAAATGACATTTCACCTAATTATGCAGCCTATTATGAGTTAAAATCAAAATATACTTCTCCAGTAAAAATATCTAATTTGTATGAAATAAACCCTTTAAAAATATGTGAATAATGCTTAATTATTAGTGGTCATAAATTGGGTGAAATGTCATGTAGGTCAATTGGAAATAAGTGAAATGTCCCGTAACCGATGAATTTTGTATGGAAACGACCAACACTGTATATGATTGATTAATTTTGTATGCAGATATTTTTAACCCTCCCATATCTAATCCCTAATTTTTACCGCTTTTCTAATTTGGAAATATGGCACCAAGATAAAGTTTAAATTTGTTGGGTATTCTAGAGTTGGAATTGAAAAAAGAAATCGGCCATTGGCGAAATGTAAAAATTTTATTGGATCAGATGTTCTACAGATATTTATTGGTTTAATTGTGATTAAGCTATAATACTGGTAATGTTTTACATGCTAAAATGAATCTTGGCCTTGAAAAGAATCTCCCATATGTGGAGGTGTAGTTACTAATCAATCAGCTCCATTGGCGATATAAAGGAGAGTTTAGAGTGGTTATGGATAGCCAATATACTGCATTCAATTGAGATAAAGCGATATTTTCTTATAAGGCAAAGTGCATTAATAAAAGTATTTATTACGGTTGGGATCAATTAATAAATAGGGAATTAATTGGGTAAAGTAAAAAGGGGAGATTGTCATTTGGTTCGATGATCAAATGGAGGTTGGAGATTAAAACTAAAACGAAAAGTCATGGATTGGCGAGAGATTGAACACAGGATATTATTATTACCAGACAATCTAAGCAAGCAGAAAAAGTAATTTGGACGCCAAAAAAAAAGTAGTAGAAAAAAAGAAACTACAATATGAAATGAAAAAATCCAAGATACCATGCTGTTTATGAATTAATAGCTGCAAGTATTATTATTTGAGTAATATCGAGTCTGTAAAAATATGAAGGAGACTGCAAGCCATAAAGTATCAAGGAAGCTGTCTGAGGAGCCTCTGGTTATGGCTGGAATTGGGTTGACGACAGCTGCTTTTTTGATGGCTGCATTTGGAATTTATAAGAGAAATCAGAATACTTCACAATGGGGGATGAGATTGAGAGTTCTTTTCCAGGGATTGACAGTATCAGCTTTAGTTTGGTACGCCTACAAAAACTCCAAAGAAGATTTTAAAACCGGAAGAGCTACTGTAATTAAAGATTTGGATTGGATCAAGCTCGAACGCCAAGCCCTCAATGCTGAAAAAGCCAAATTGAAGCCAGAGGAGACCAAAAAATCGGTCTTTGCTGAAGAAGATTAAAGTTTCTTGTTATATCAATTATTCAAAAACGTTAACATGTTTTTATTTAAATGAGTTTCTAAGATTTATTAAGACTATACAATAAACTAAAGCTTATTTTTATTTATAAAGCTTTCAACGATTTGTACAAACTCTTCAGGTTTTTCGGAATGAACTATACAAAAATAAGTTAAATTATATAGATGCGCAGATATAAAATAGATATTAGAGATGTTACCCCAATGACCAGAATCTATGAAAGAAACATCTGAATCCGGAAAATAAGTTCGGAATATTTTTATCCCTTCAGGGGTTACACGGCTGGATTTAGTGCCGCCGATTAAAAGAGAAGGTTTGTTGAATCTTTTGGATATATCCATGTCCCATTCTGAAAGATTATCAAGGGAGGGCCCGATAATATCAAGAGGTATCCTTGAAACATAAACCTTGGAGGCCTTATCAAAATATATGTTTGTTAGAATAAATTGCCTTACAGTTAAATCCGAATCGTATTTTTTCAAGATCTCATCGGCTTGTTTTAAAGATTTGACTTTGGCCTCGACGATCTCTTTCAGCCCAATTACGTATCTCATATTTTCTGCCCCAACATCGGAATATACCGGAGACATATCTTCAACAATAAGCGAGGAAAAAATATCAGGCTCTGTGAGAGATGCAACCATAGCCACCTTACCCCCCCTAAAAATTTAAAGGAATCGTGGAATAACAAACCTCAATATTAACGCCGATTTCCTGTGGGGATGCATATAAAAGAAGTAGGAAGATATCTGAGAAGAAAATAAAAAATTACATTGAGTGCCCCAGGACTATAGGGTTAACTATATCGTTTTTCTTTATAAATTCCAAAACATCTTCGCTCATGGATTGGTAATCATGTGGTCTGACATGCTCAGACTCGCCGTGATTTCGCAAATCTAGAGCATAGACTGTACGCTTTAGATCTTTACTGAATCTCTTCGATAAAGACGTCCAATTTTTTTTAGAGCCAAGCAAGCCGTGCAAAAGAACCAAAGGAGAGGAGTTGGCTCCTTCACTCGTTGGATCGATTTTCAAGTATCTCGGAGGCACAGCGTGAGAGTTGCTACTGTATCCACGAGAAAATAAGGTAAAAAGATTAAACTGCCGATTCATGGAGATTATGGAGAATAACTAGACTTTTGGGAGAATGAACAGGGACTGGATGGTGGATTCTAACCTAAGCTAAACACCAAATGTATTTAACCTGTCTACTTTGATAAGATACTTACAGTTATGTAACGTATCTTTTATACCTTCCAAACTTGGAACCAAATCAGCTCAACACGTTTAATAGAAATCCAAATTGTTCATTTTTAATCGGGACTTCCTTTGCTTATAGTGGCCAATAATAGTATTGGCTCCTCCAGGCAGGAAATGAGGGTAATTCGAATTGCTGTTTTTGGAAAGTTCCTGTGATTAACTCAAATTGTTGTTTTTGGAAATAACTTTATAAAAAAAACATTTATAATATTACGTTATTAACATTAATATTATTGGGCCAACAACTTCGCTTGAAGTGTGCAAAATCAGTATTTAATTATGGCTATATTATCTGTAGCGTTATTAGATATCAATTAACGCAATGCATCAATCAAGCTATATTATCGGTCACACTGCTTCAAATAGCTACTCTTTATAGAATATTTATTCAAGCAATTAAGAGAAAAACACTTCTAATAATAATAATAATGAACATATCCCTCCTTTCGTTGTACATCAAGATTAAAAATATCTCCACATGTTCAGATCAATTCGCTGATGTTAGCTCTCTGCTACGTTCGATATCGTTATATAACTCTATAGTTAACGTATTGATATAAAAACTATTCTTTTTTGTTTTTTCATATTTCTAACTACATGTTTTGTTTTTGCTTCGGTATTTTTTATAGGATTCGGAAAAGGCATTAAAAGGTTTCTTTTCTAATATTCTGAAGGCCTACCTAAAATATCTCTTATTTTTAAGTTTCCTTTTCCGCCATTAGAAATTTTTTTATTTAATTTAATTTATTTCCATAGGCAATCACCCTGAAAGCACGAGAACATTCCTAAAAAACGCTATTTCTAAATATTCATCTCTAAGAAATCAGATTTTTGTTTTATTAGAAAGACTTTCTACAAATCCAATACTCTCAAAAAGTAATAGACTTATATCAGAAGCTCAAGAATTAGAAAAGCTTCGCAACTTCTCAAGTGCTTTTCAGAATTATATCGATTCTCTAGAATTGTTAAATATATATATAATCGGTACTAGATTCCCTATTTATCCTGTTAAATACCTGTTTTTACTTTAAATCTCACTATTCCATTTCTATTAGAATCAAAGGATAAAAAAAACATCCAGTCGGTCAAAAAAAAAATGTTGGAGGTTTTTGGATGTGCCGAAAATATCAAATCAGTCGCCCAAAGGCAACCCAAAGGTACCCTCAATATCTAGCATATTAGTGTTATTTTATAGCAAAATTTTCCGTGCCACAAACTTTTCCGATTTTAATTTTTTTCCTTTATTTTTAATTCTTTTAAAAAAATACGAGTACAGTTAATAATACCCCCAAAAACAGCCAAAATAAATCTTCAGTTCCTACCCCCACTTCTATCATCTCCAGTGCTCAAAACAATTTCACAATAAATAAAAAACTTTCTAAATACGAATATAATGTGGTTTCTAACACATCCTACGTCAACGGGATAGCTCTTATCCCATGGGAAGATCAAGACTCTATACTAAAACCTTCCAACACCCTTTTTACGTATGTCTATTCCATACCCTTCTAAAAAACTTCAAATTATTTACTAAAAAAATTGTTTCTTAATCTCAGAGACCCAAACGGAAAACTTTCTTTATCACAGGAGCAAATTAGACAGTTTGGGCAATGGAAAAGAATAAGTATCATATATAAGGATCAACCCGATAACATGGATAGAACAAGGTTTATTTAGCATTTTTTTTACTTCAAAGGGTCTTTAGTTTTCTAAACCAAAAAACCTATTTTTCCAAATTCAATGCCATACACAAAAGCGAGTGTATTACGCAAGACGTCGTCACTGATTGCTCCCTTGTGGCTTCTTTGATTGTCTGCGCTGAGTACGAGCTGAAATATGGAACCCCGGTTAGTTCGAAAATCTCGACATTTCTCTACCCTATCTTCCCTTAAATTACATTTTGATTAAAAACTATCAGCATTTTCTTAAATTCTAAACTATTCCCATTTTTTTACTCAGATAATTCGAAGTCTACTTTATCCGCAAAATTCCCATTCTTTACCATTCCTAAATCCATCTGGAAAATACGTCGCTAAATTGTTTATTAACGGTCTTTGGAGAAAAGTACGTTTCTATGAATCATTTTTTAAATATCTAACCTTTTTTTCATCCGTTTTAAATCATATATAATAAGATGTTAATTTTAATTTCATTATTTTAGGTCGGTAATGCCTAGTTTTCTCATTTATCTCGATAACCAACATAATAATCATTCTCTTACTTTTAATTTATATTGATCTTTTATATCTAATTATTTCTATTTATTGTTTTCAGAAATTGACGACTACGTCCCTTTATCACCATCAGGCCAACTCATGTGTACATATTCCTCTGACAACACTTTTTGGGTACCTCTTATTGAAAAATCCGTAGGAATTTATAATTGTCTATAAATAATGTCTAAATATTTATCTACCACATCCATTTAATTATCTTTTTCTTTCCTACTAGTATCTAAAAGTGATGGGAGGGTATGGTTTCCCGGGATCGTAAGTTTTTTTTAAAATTATTTCTTATCAGTTTTATAGTTTTCCATTCCGAACAATAACCCTTGAACATATTAAAAAAAATTATACACTTATTTAGAAATTCCAGTGTCGATCTAAAGTATTTACTCGTTAGATACTCTCAAATGCTATTTTTTTATTTTTCAAAATTTAAAATTCAGTTAAAGCCATCTTTTTTTATTATAACCTTTCTTCTGCGGACACCCGATCAATCCTCAGTATATTAACTAATTGGATACCTGAACATGTGTTCATAAATGACAAGTAATAGCTACAACTTTTTAATACTTTTTTTTAAGTTTATTGATTATATTATTTTTTATAAATTTTCTTTCTATTCAATAGCGATATGTTCAATAAGGACGAATTTTGGAATCGGATTTTCAAAGGTTTGAAAAATGGTATGGTTAAAATTCATTTTACTAGAATTAGATTTTCCTGTTATATAAAAAAAATTTATATTCTGTTTTGCGCCAGGAAATTTGTTAATGACCATAGCCACAGGGGATATAAGCAAGCAAGATAGATTAAGCCTTGGGCTGGTTTCATCTCATGCCTATGCTATCTTGGATTTATTTGAAGTTGACTCAAAAAAATTGATAAAGGTAAAAAACCCCTGGAGCCAATTTAGTTGGAAAGGAAAGTTCAGTTCTGTAGATAAAGAATCATGGACAAGAAGCTTGACTCTAAAGCTTGATTATGATCCAGATCAAGATATATTTAAGGATCAGGGTAAATATCTATTCATCGTATATTCATTAATTTTACTTGTACATCCACTCTTGATATGTAGCCAAAATTTGGATATTTATTTTTCAAACTAAATGATGAACCAATCGAAATGATTAACTATAAAAACTCTTAAATATAGGGGTTTTTTGGATAGATTACGACTCTTTACTTTTATATTTCGATTCTTTTCACCTGAATTGGAACCCATGGATGTTTCGATATAATGACATATTACACTTGTAATCATTTAATCTTTGATTAAAATTTACAAAATTTAATCTTTTATTTGCAGTCAATGCTTAACTTCATTTCTTTATAACTTGGCATTTTTTATTAGCGAATGGGAATATCACTCTAATCTGGAAAAACAGCGGATAAACATGTGTAAGAAAAACTTCAAGTCTACTAAACAACTGTCCCAATTTAATCGATCAATTTATTCTATGTCAATCTATGCTTTTTAGATTATAATCCCCAATTCAGCTTGAAACTAAATAGGAACGGGGGAAAATCGACAGTTTGGCTTCTTTTAAGCAAACATATTGTGAAGACGGGAGAAAATACAGATTACATTGCACTACATGTCTACCTTAATAAATCAAACAACAAAAAATTATCTGAAAACGAGGAATATCTCAGTCCAAGAAATAACTTTCTGAGTCAAAGAGTTTCTGAAGTTGGCGGGGCGTTTAGATTGGGTGAATATGTAAATAGCCCGTACATTCTAGTCGCATTAGAAATTGAAAACAAAAGTTATGATGATTTTACGATTGTTGTTGAGCAAAAAGATCATTCAAAAACCCTATACTTTAGTCTCTCGGCATATTCAAGCGATCCTTTTCAACTAACACAGATTCCAAAATTTGAATTTTCCAGCCAAATATCACATAAATGGAGTTTTGAAAATTCTGGTAACATTGATAGTTTTATAGTATTTTTTATCTCTTTTTTTTTTGGAGAGCGAGGAGATATGACAATATGGAATGACATAAAAATATCTGAACTATTTTTGACAGGTGGTAACTCATCAATGGTAGATTACCTTCACAATCCCCAATTTTGCCTTGAAATCATTAGAGGAGATGGAAATGAACAAAAGCCTGCGTATGGATGTTTATTACTAGAAACTAAAATCGAAGACCCAATTCAAATTAGAGTGTTTCGTGGAGGATATCTTGTTTTGGTGTAAGTTTCTATAGATCTAGTATGCCAAAATGACTTGATTTTTTATTTTTTGGAAATTTTTAGGGCTTCTACAGTAAACACAGTGTGCCATTCAGGGAGTTATAGAAGAAACATGTGCTCGGTTAAATTAGAAAACTTGACTGGTAAACCTAATTTAGACTTTGATAATTTAGGACAAAATTTGCATGCATATTAAATTTAAAAATTTAGAATCGAAGTATACTGTGCTAGTTTCAACTTTTGATAATATGCGATATGGAACATTCAAGATTACTACTTGTTTGAATTTTGACTTTAATCTAACTCCGTTACAGAGGGAAGGAAAGGTAGTAAAAAATCAAGAAAATATTATTTGTTTTATTGCAGATATTTGTTAGTGAATATATGATCCTTTTTTCTTATATAGGGAATGCTTTTCAAATCTTTAACGGGGTTATTGTAAGTAAAATCTAACATTTGGTTATAAAAATTGATATTGGGTTTGGGATTTTTAAAGCTATTAGGATTTTAAATATGGATTTATAATAACCTGTTCCTATGATTGAATCAAAAAATAGTCCAAAGAATTTAGAAACTTCCTATCACCAAGTCTTCAAAATAAAAGTGGGACATCCCACTTATGTGCTTGCAAGGATGGTTTCCGTTGGGGAAGAAGATATCCCGTTCATTGGGTTAAAGATATTTAAGGCCAGAGGCCTTGGTACAAATTCCGATGAGCTAGTGGCAACATCGGGACCATTCAGCAATTCACCTCAGGTACCATATCTTTTATTTATATGAATAACTGAAAGCATTGGCTTTTTTAAGAAATTTTATCTAAATCTCGTTTATTAAGCTGATGATACTAACTGTGTTTGATGGCTTTTAGGGTGCGGTTATTGGCAGAGCCATTTTAGCTGGTAAGAATACAGAGTATTATCTCGTTCCTATGGTGATGGACAAGAGCTCGGAAATAAGATATGAAATAAAGTTTTATTCCGATTACCCAGTGGAGATTTATATGGTTTAAATGAACGGGAATTTGTTTCTATATTGCTTGAGACATTGGAAAATGGAAGGATTAGTTTACTTTTTTTTTGTTTTTTTTACATAGAAGATTCAAATCCTTTTTACTAGAAATACAAAAAAATTTAGTTTTCATATTATTCCTTTTTTTGACATACTAAACTCTTGCTTTAAAAATTATAGAGTATTATAATATTATTTTTTGAGTGAATGAAAATTTACTTATTACTAATATACTTTTTTAATATTGGTACATGGCCTATAGCATAAATTAGAGAAAAATTATATGAAAATTTCAGCTATGAATTCATTCCTAGAGAACCCGTTTATTGATTTTTATAAATGTCATTTACAATAAAGAATTGATTTTTATTGATGATTTCGGTAGTAAATACTATTAGCAATGCTATATCTATCCTGGAAGAGGGTTTTGATGTGAATCTATAAGAGTGGAAAATAACCTTGAAAGATACCGAGGTAATTTTTTCTAAGAAACTATATGATGATCATTGTATTTTAAAGGGAATCATTTCATGAACGATGAATCCAAATCGTCGAAAATGCTGGTCTGGGCCTGTTTTAAAATGTTCATGAATCTAGATAGCTTTTCGAGCAATATCTCTGAAATTTTTTTAAAAGATATTTAAAATGTAAATTTATTTTCTAAATAGGTGGGTAAATTAGGATTGAGTGAGGGTTGAGGAAAAAACCTTGTTTTTTTTCTTGGTTGCGGATAATTGAAATGTTTGAATCGGTTAATTGCGATAAATTTTCGCTTTGGGCCAAGAGTCTTGCATCCAAACTGCTGGTCATTTTTTCCTGTATTTTTTTGACTTTTTTATCCCACTCTTTTTTATTATTATTTAAACAATTTAGAATTGATTTTGTATTAGCAAGGTTAGTTTATGGAATATTTTTAATTCAAATAATCGAAAGTTTATAATACCTATAAACCTCTTTTGAAGGGATTTTCTTTCATCGTTGTGGGAAGTGTATATAGATTCCGCATCCAATATGGGCTGTTCGGTATAAGAATTCTTGGTTTTTGAGGAACTGGTAGAGCTCATAGCTTCGTTTTTGTCCAAATTCCCCTCGTCCAAATCAATATATTTAGCAAAATTATCTTCCACATCCTCGGTATCGAAACCATTTAAACGGCCTGAATTGGTTCTAATAAGATCTCCCATTATTTGTAACAAAAATAAAACCTTATATAAAAATTTGAAAGATGTTAATTTACTTTAGGAAATGTGGTTTTTTAAGAACAGTATATTTTGATAAGCGCCGGGGTTGGATGTTAGTTCTTTTATATCCAAAAAAATATGCTCGCCTTGAATTAAATCATTTTTCAACCAAGAGATTTATTATATGAAAAGACTAAATAAATTCAAGATGGTTAAAAAATTAGAGTGTCTGATATTCAAAAACGTGTCAATATATCATATATTAGAGAATAAATTGGTTTAGAATAATGTCTTTTGAATAAGTGTCATTATATTTAATAAATCTAAAAATAGAATGACATCGAATTTAAAGGCCTGTATAGGATACAAGATGAAAATAGGCTATATGGAAGTAAATCAAAATTATCTAACGAGTAAAATCATTGATCCTGTAATAGTCGGGGTATTTATCAGCAAGTTTGCGAGTGAAATCCATTTGTTCTTTGAGAGATGGGGTGAGCTCATCATACACATCAGTATACATCTCTTTGAACTCGGGTTTTTTGAGCATTTCAGCATCGGTGAGAGCTTTGAGCACTGCTGATTTGATTTCTATTTTAGCTGAGGATTCATCTGAGCTGGACCACCAACCCTTCTTTTCGATATACTTGCGTAGTCTTGATATGGGGTTATCTCTGGTAGACCAATCTTCAACTTCTTTTTTCGATCTATAGGCCGAACTGTCGTCGGAGGTACTGTGGTGGCTCACCCTAAACATATATTGACAACACAGCGCAAATTCATAGTGAATAGATGTAAACCATTTGAGGTGGAATGGTCAGGGTGTATTGCTAGCTAAATGAAATGGAGGCTATATTGCGGGAGACTAATTTATTACCTGTACGTCATCGCTTCAATCAGAACAGGTCGGCTATTTGATACGGCATAATCTCTTGCCTTTTTCATGGATGCATAAACAGCCTAAATGCGCATTGTTATTATCAAACTAAATACATTTAAGAAATCTATGGTTAATATAGAAATATATAGTAAACACAAACCCAAACGTCATTTCCGTCAATTCTGATGGTTTCTACTCCATAGCCTATTTTTTATGAAACCAAATTAGATGAACACGGGGCTGATCGAATCAAAACATTAAAAGCAAAATACCTGAACCACGGCTGGCTATTGAGAACATATCAAAATTCAATCATTTAATAATCACACTGAAATTTAATTAAACTAATTCTTTTACCAATGCCATCGCCTTTGTATTGCTCAGTTGAAGGTGTGGATATAGCGTATCCGTTATTACGACTATGAGTTGGATAATAAATATATTAATTCGACAAACAGAAAACATAGTAGTGAAGAAAATTACCAGTAAAATATAACAGGTGCGCTGAGAGTCGACGACATGTTTAAAGCGGCATGGAAATCTCCCTCACTGGCCGCACCTTCCCCAAAGAAACAAACTGTACATTTTTTTTTCCCTTCTCTGCGTTGGGCATAAGCTGATCCAACAGCTTGAGGAATTTGCGTAGCCAAAGGAGAAGATATTGTATACATGTTTAGAGACTTGCTTCCGTAATGCACAGGCATCTGTCTGCCTTTACCATGACCTAGATGGTTTGAAAAACATTGATTCATCATTTCCTCGATAGACATGCCTCTTTGTAAAAACACCACGCCTTCCCGGTACTTTGTTAAATTTTCAAAGTTTCGATAAAATTAAACAGAGGTTATTTGAAGCATTGCACGTGAGTGGGCTTATGTTAAAAGTTATAGGCCCTTAGAAGAGTTTTAAAACTCAAAAAAGGTTTAGAACTTACCTGACTATAAATTATATCCTCTTTATCTAGGGCAAGCACCGTTCCAGCTACTGCCTCTTCGCCAAAACTGGTCATATAAAAGCTTATTCTTCCCTGCCTCTGTGCTTCATACAAAATCTGATCCATTGAATTAATTGTCAGCATGTTTTTGTACGTATTTAATATAAGATCCTTTGAAATTTCCGGAGAGTTTGTTTTATCCTCGATTATCCCCTCCTTATTCATGGCACTATACATTGGAAAAGGATTCCTGGCATCGATAAAGTTCAATTTATTTGTCACCTCGAGTTGGGAACCTTTCACCGCTTGGGGCTTCGAATAATACCTGGCTGAAATTCCTAGAGTCTTAAATTTTTGGATATATAAAGCAAAAAGATATAATCGAAAGAGATAAAACGGATGTGATAGGATAGGCATTATAAAGTATAGATTTTATTAAAGGAAAAAAAATCAATTTCTTTATGAATTTACTTTTTTCAGTGATAGACCGCAGATTGCAACTCTTGAATATCTTGCTAAATTGAACATTATTAATTTTTCAAGTCTCGATTGTTTCAAGTAAAAAAAGTAAATTTACAAAGGAATCGTAATAAAACACTCAAATAATATACTGGTAGCGTAGAACACTTGTTAGTAGCAATATTGGAGCTTATGTATGACACGCTTTCATCCCTCGCCCCTATGTTTCATTTCATCTCCACATTAATATTTATCCTAATTAACTGTTTTCACCCAAGGTGTAAAGCAAGCAGCCAATCCTTTTGGAAAGTGAGTGGGATTTACCACGTTCACGTGAACTTCTCCAGTCGAGCTCATACCACCCAACCTCAACGCTAGAATGACATTGTTCTTTTTTTAATTTTGTTATTATTATTAGCCGTAAATTTTCTAGTCGAATAGAATTTTCCATAACCAACAATACCCTTTGGGACCCTATCCCAATTAGGCTCACTTATAGCTTCACTAGCCCTCAGCCCCTAGCCCCTAGCCCCTATGCCCTAGGACTATATTTCCTTTTTAAAATAAAACAATATTTATCCGCAAATGCCCAACCTGATTATCAGTAGTCACCAGCACCATTTTTTAATCTAATAAACCCGCCATTTATCTATTCCATCGCCTATATAATTAGCAAAAAAGTAATCCAATTAGCTTTGATTGCAAATTTTGAATCGGCCCTGAATTTTATTTAGTATGTAAAAAACATATCGCGGTGGTGTTTCATCTAAAGTGGAATCGAAATGTATTGGCTATAACAGATATTGTGCTGATTAGAATTTCCCAAAAATGTCAAAAACGCATCTACCATTTTATCTTTTATATACTTTTCGATTACACGTCACTCATTTTAGGTCAAAAGGAACAAATATACCAATGTATTTTGTTTTAATTGGGCAATGTTTGTTTCTCTGGCTTATTCAAGACCACAGTGTAGAAACTATATTAAATTTTCGGCCAATGGTCATATTTAGCTTTATATTGCACTCTCAATAGAGTTGATTTAATTCACTGTTGAATATAAAGTGATAAAACAAGTTAATAAGAACACAGCAAATTTGAAACTCCAATAAGGATCAATTCTAACTCACTTTTCTTATATTTACTTTATAGTAAATATATATTAGATTTATATCATCAGGGATTTATACATATATAGGAAAAAATATTTTTCCCGTGTACCTTTTTTAGAATAATTTATCCTAATACTCAATCTGTAATTACTTGGGCATAAAGCACCGTTCTTCCAAAGGGGAAAATTAAATAAATAGTATCGTGCTATGAATTTATTAGATCTGTTCCCAGCTTTTTTATTTACTGATCTCTTTTAAGCCAGCAGTCGATCCGCGCTGAAGGAAATTGTGTTTTTTAATTAAAAAAAGCTTTATTGAACGGAAATACTCCTAATAAATGTACCTTAAATATCTTTTTTAAAGCGAGATGCTATAATAAAACAATTAAAAACGTCTCCTCTTAATTAAATCGTTTTTTAACACAGAGGATATTCTTAGAAAAATCTCCCAATATTTGAAATAAAATCATTTAGTCATTGCTTAAATATTATAAAAATCATTAAATTTGAATATAGAACATTCCCAACATCTTCATCAAACCCCAGATATAAACATCTCCTAATAAGATTGCAATCTTATTAAAGTTTAACATTTGGCAATTTAAAATGAGTAAAAGCAGAAGCTCAAAATTTACATATCAAATATTCTTTATTTCTTTCCAAAAAAATATCGCGATTTTTTTTTTAATTATAGAAATTCTCCAAAAATCAAAATCCTTAAATTTGAATCTCTAAATACACACATAAATAAAAATTACCCCCTAAAAATTCGATGGGAAATATTCTCATAGAAAAAGAAAAAAATAGAGAAATTTTTATTGGTTTAAAAAATTAATATCTGATAAATATATCATTTAATTCAGAATTTTATTTCGCAATTATAAAATAGAGATATAAAGGAAGTTTAATCTCTGAATTGGACAAATTAAATATTGTTATTCTAATTAAATTTAGAGAACTTTATTCATACTATATCTCAATCTGCATCAGTTCTTATAATAAGTGTTCAAAAACATCTCGAGTTTGAATTTTTAAACTAAGATTATTAAAAAAACTGCATCAGTTCTCGATTTTTGATTTTTTCTTCTTTTTTTGGGGGGGAAACCGAGCTTGATGTTTTAAAAAAAGTCTTGTTCATAATCTAGAGAGTAAGAAATAAATTTTAAAAAATAAAAAAATATATCCAAAGGTTTCAATTCATTGAATCAAATTAACAAAAAATTAAAACTATAACAAATAGGAATACAAAGGCCAAGAATTTTAACTTTAATAAATCAAAAATTTTGCTAAATATCAATATATATATATATATATATATTCGTAAAATATTTTATAATTTATTTTTATGTTTTATACTTTAAAATTATTATTTTCATTAGAGTTCATGAAATCATATCAAATATTTCGGTCGATAAAGATATTAAAAAGAAGATTTTACATTAAATCATTTTTATCTCGATATTTTTTTTAGTTTTTGAACAAATATGTGTATTATTTTTTCTGAATAATAATAATAATAATAATCAAATAGGGAGTGTTCCGGATGAACTCCTTTGACTATTATACAATTAAACTCGAGTTTAAAATTTGACATTTACTAAAAAAATATACATATATTAGAAATGAAGTGATTTTTTGTAAATTAATATTTTATAATTATTTCTAACATTCTCTCATATGATAGAAAATATAAATCAAAAATTTTATTGGTGTTTAGTCCGAGAATTTTATAATTTTTGAAAAAGTGTACATTTTGAGAAACTCGAATTCTTTTTTTAGGTAGTTGGAAATTTTTAAAAATTAAATTCGGTGAAATTAAATGAAAATTTGGTGAAAATATTTCCTAAAAATTCACCGTTCAATGAGGCAAAAAAAACTTTGAGGGAATTTTCAGTTATTTTATAAATTTATTCTTGTTTTATTCTTTGTTTCTGTTATTATTTCTGTGAAAAATTACAATTCTCTATAAGAATAAAGTTAAAAAATACCAAATTTTTTTTAGGATACTGTACGTTTTTTCTGGTCATAATCATATCAATTTCACAAAGAAAGTAATAAAAAGGTAATTATACTCCAGATAAACCCTAATATTAAATCCAAAAAAAAAAAATATTATTTAGAATTTATATATTCATATAGTCTGGAATATTTATAGAATTAAAAATGAGCTATCTTAAATTTTAAGGTCATTGAATGCGAATTTGAAATTTAAATTTGATTTTAAAATCCAGTAAATAAACACCAAATTATTTAAAAAAGCCAAATTTAATCAGAAAAAACTCCTTATATTAAAAATAATAAAGTTTAATTAATAGAAATTTTTGATAAACAAAAATTTAAATACAATGAAAATACCTTGTATATAAAAGACAAATGTTTAGATAATGGTTTTTTCTGTTATATGCTTTGCTTTAAGCTTTTTTTTTTCCAATAAAGTTATTATTAAAAAAAACCGATGAGAAATTTTTTCTTTGGGAATTGGATAGATTTTTTATTAAATTTTATGAGATTTAAAATCTTTTACTTTAGCGAAAAATTAATATCTAAATTTTTTCATATTTCTTTTATTTTTTATTAGAATTAAAATGAAATAAATTTATCAAGATTGATTTGAAGTAATGATCTGAATGAAAGTGCATCTATGATATAAAAATAAAAAATATGTGATTTATAATTTTTTTAGTTTCATATGTAGATAATTAATTTATTAGTAATTATAATTTTCCCACAAATATGAAATAGTCTTTATTACTTTTTTATTTTATTAAATTTTGATGAATATTTTTATAAATATGGTCTCCCTATATATTTTTATCCTCATTTTTTTATTATTACAAATTATTATTGATATCTCGATGTTAAATCAATTATTTTTTTGTTTTATTTAAACTTTGTTTTTTTTATTTTATTAAAATTCATTTTTCTAGTTTATATTGACCTAAAATGAATTATTTTTATTAAAGCAACGCTCTTTTATACAGATAAAAAAATAAAAAAGCTGCTATATGTGAATTAAAATGAACATTTATTTAATTTTATGACTTTTAATAGAAATTTTTTTGTTTATATCACGACATGATTTTTTTTTAAATTTAAATTTTCAATATTAGAAATTCTTGGAAAATAGAAGCATATAAATAAAAATCACATGACTCATTTAAAACGATTTAACTTAGATAAAAACTCCACCTCTTATATATCTACCATATATATGTTTATTAAAGATAGAAAAAAATAATATAGAAAAAAAAAATTGTTTAAAAGTTTGTTTATTTTATTAAATTGGTATTATTTGTGTAATAAACTAAACTCATTTGTTTTTCAAAAATATTTTCTTTTTTTTAATAGATTAAAAATAACATGTCGATCCTAATTCAATGTTACCATTTTCCAAAAAAAAATTAGAGTAATTACTGTGTATTATATATATATATTCTCTTGTTTTTTATTTTTTAGAAATAGGGTGAAGCTATGTGTTAGATTTAAATTTGATATTGTGATATTAATAGGATTTTTTCTATAACTCATCAATTTATATCCATGAGTATTTATTGGGATTCGAAGTTTGCAAAAGAATATATTTACAATTTTAAATTGCGAAACGAGAATTTTTTAGGGTTTTTTTTATAAGAAATCATAATCGGAATTTAGAAACCTTTGTTAAATTTAAAAATATTTGTAAATATCATTATATTTTGAAAGTTATACTTTTTTAATTACATTAGGCGTTTATAAAATAGATAAAATTTTAAAATGGAAAAAAAAAACATAAATTACAATGGTACCTATCCAAAAATTCAAAAAATGTATTAATAAATTCATATGATAGTCTGTATTTATAGATAAACTTAAAATTCATCTTTAACATCAGCTGAATTACTCATAGACAATTAAATAAAATAGAGGATACAAAAATTGATGATAGATTATCAGAATGTAAAATCATTTTTTAGTTGATTTTATTCGATTCTCTGTTACAAATACTGTTAAATTTTGGATTGGAAAACCGATAACTTTCCATTGAAACAATTCACAAATAAAAAGAGCTTCAAAATGTGGCAATTTTAGAAGAAGAATAGAATATAGTAAAAACGCAGCCTTTATCTCAATACGTGAGTATTTAAATAGAAATTTATTTTATTATAAGTTTATATTGCGAATAATATAAGAGTTAATTGGTTCTAAAAAGGATAATAAATTATGAAAAAGTATATGTTGTTGCCAAAAATATAGGGTTCCATATTTAAAAGAAAAATTTTTAATAGATAGAACTTTGAAATATCGATTAAAAAGCGGTAATTTTGATTATTATCTGTCAATTTGATTTTTTTAAATTCAACATAGCAATTATCTATCAAATTGAATATATTTCCTTGATATAATCTGTCATTTTTTTAAATTATCCACAGAATACAAACACAAACACAATTTAACCAATAATTTTCCAATACTTGGTTCATTTTTATATTCGGTCATATGAATTTTTTATATTGAAATGAGGTAGTGAATTGGATTTTGATTTTAAATATTGAAGAGAAATTATATGGGTTTTATTGTATAAAATTATCATTAGTAAAAATTAGAAAAAACCTTTTTGTTAGCGATTTTTATAAATATCAGATTTTAATTAGAAATAACTAAATAAGATATTTTTTTTATTAAATTGATCCAATAAACTTCAAATTGACAGATAATGATCAAAATGACCGTAAAATACCAATTAAACTAAAAAAATATTGAGCTTATATTACCTTCAGTGATTACCCTAAAATTTTCTTTGATTAATTTTTTCATCGAAAAAATTGAGTTATCTAGATCAATTTGTTTTATTTTAACTAAATTTTTATCTTGCTAAATTTGATTTTCTGCAGGATTGAGAATTTAAAATTTTTTCTATATTATTTTAAATTTTAACTCCCCATATATTCTAGTGTTTTTCATAATCATACAAATTAAATATAATGGATTCTCTTCGACCATATTAAAATAATTTTAAGTATAGAGCATCAAAATTATTCCAATAAACCGATATTCTAGACACTTAATTTCTGAGAATAATTTAAATAAGTTTTATTTATTATCAGTATCCGTATCAGTATCAGTATCAGTTTTTTCATCTATTTTTGAGGTAAAAAAAGTGGTATTCATTCTGAAATTTTTATATTCTATATTCTTCTTAAACGAAAATTAAATTAATAAATTCAAGAATGTGATATTGAATTTCTCCAGGAGTATTAAAAATTAAAATTAGATGAATAATAAACTCTGTTTGATGCATTCTAAACCAAAAATTTCTTATGTTATGTATGTTTTTATAATTTTTTGATTGAATTTTTTGGATCTTAAATGTGATATATACCGATTTAGCCAAAACTTTTATCACTTTTTTTTAAGAATAAACCAAAAGAATTTAATAATAATTTTTGTATATATACTTTTGGAATCATCTGTATTATTTCAAAAATACTCAAAAATATTCATATATTTTTTACAGCGGTAAGACTTTGATATATCAAAATATTAAGATATTAACTGTTTTTAATATCTTGATAATAATTATATACACACACACATATATATATATATGTTGCTAATGTTTTATCAGATTTTTATTTGTTTATAAACTCGACCAATGAATACTTTTTTTATTGATCATCAAAAGGATTTCTCTTATTCTCTTATTTTTTTTTGGATTTTTAATTTTTTTTCATTATTTTTGACAGATTAAATATAGATTCACACAGTTAAATAAAATTAAACATTTTTGCTATGCATATAATTTCGGATTGATATTAATTATATTTTAATTATATATAGAAATCATTAATTACATGTGAACATAATATTTTACGAGGTTATATTTTTTAATTAAAATATGATCTCTTCAGAAAATTAAAAAATATATATGTATTAAATTTTAATTGATAAATGTTAGAGTTTTTTTATTCAATAAGTTAAAAGTGATAATGTTATTTTGAAAAAATTTTAACTTTAATATTTTTTATAAATTTCATGTTTTTAATCTGTTAAAATAGGGTTTCTGGAATAATATAAGTCACTAGTTTTTTTTAGATTTTTAATCTGCTAAATAATTTCTTAATTTTTTCTCAATGTTATGCCCTAATTACTTGTAATTTTTTTTTTTTGAAGATTCCTATTAAACCTAGATTGAAATTATAGCTTAACAATTGATAATAATATTATTTTACAATAAAATAGCTTTCATTTAATCAGTATCGACGGGTTTAATAAATATTTTGCATAAAAACGTTCTAATACGAATAAAATGCCAAATAATTAGTATTAAATTTTTATTAGATTCAGGAAAGGTTGGTTTTAAAATTGAAAAGTTATATTCCCTGAGGCTGTGCCATATATTACCATGGCATGTTTAATCAATCAATATTGACCAAAAATGAAAATTATTAATAGTCGAAAACTATAAAAAATTAATTTTTATTTAAGAACTTACAAAAAATTGGTATAGAATATCTATTTTTGTTAAAATTTTTAAAAAAAAATTTCCTTAAGGCAAAAATATATAATTTAGATATATTGCTTTTATCATATTTTATTTTTAAACTTTTCCTTGCTTTATTTATAATATTTTTAATTTAGGATTCTTACTACTTTTTTTAATGTGGCCGGAAATAATATTTCTAAAGGAATTTTTTGGGGATTAATATTGATATATCAAATATAATTTTTTTCATACGAAATTTTTTGTATAAATGCCATTTTAACTAAATTATTATTGATTTTTAAACTGATATTTAAAAATACCAATTTTTTTAAGTAGACTAATTCTAAAGTTTATATTTGGTTACAAAATAAGTTCTCTATTACATAAATATCAATTTAAGAAGTATTTTTAAAATTATATAAATTAATTAGTGTTATCTCTCGATATTTTTAGTTTTATTTTACAAATTTTACTCGAATTCGTCAAAAGAAAAAAAAATAATTAAAAACACTTTTTTCCCTGTATTTTATTATTCCCAATCCCACCAATTCCCAGAATCATTTGGTTCTAATATTAGCTTTTAAAAATTATTTTCTAGTAAATATCTTCTTCCGATGGGGGATTTATAAATAATATTAACACTAAGATTTATCATTCTTACAAGTAGTATATAATATGTAAAAAAATACTTAAAAAATGGAGAGGACTCCATTGACTATATCCAAAAATATTGATATGATAGATTCTTTATTCGATCGAGAAAAATCATCAAGAATAGCATAGATTAAAGGAACAAAAAAAAAGTTCCATAAGGGGCGTTGTAAAAAAAATACTAAAGTTTAAGATCAATTGGAAAATATAAATCATATTATATATTAACTGGTATTATTATCAGAGAAATCCATAGCTTTGAGTATCGAGATGAATTTAATGGTACGTGTAGATTTTCAGATAAAAATAAGAGCTATATAGTACGGAAAAATTCTATCTCTCTATCCACAAAATTCTGAATTACAATTAAGCCAGAAAAATATGTAATTTGTTTATAGAAATTCCGATTTAAAGTTTTTCAAAAAAAGGGGGTTTATACAGTATAATTCTAACTAGCAAAGAAGCAAGTGATATTCATAAATCTTCTAGAAAATCACCAAAATAATTAAATAAAAATAATTTTGATGGATGAGTTCTCGATTTTAAGGTATAACACCCTCTTTTTTTAAAAAATAAATAAATAAATTACTAAAACCATATTAAAAGCTATTTAATAAAATGTGTCCAGCTTATTCCGGAAATATTTCCACAATAACCTACGTTTTTTATAAATAAAAAAGGCTCCTCAGTTTAGAAATACAAAATATTTTATTTCACACATCCCTGGATCCAATTTATCTGGATATTTCACGATTAAGATATTGTTGTTAGAGCATAAAAATCCTCAATTTAACTAATGGGTTTAATAAAAAGCGTTGCTCCAGTGATATTGAGTAAATCGAGAAAAAAATCTCAATGAATAAATATATATTTAAAAATGATTCTAAAACGAGCTTTGTTCGGACTTGAAAAAATTTTGAAAAATAAAATATAAATTTTAAAACTTCTTGTTGAATAAAAGCGCATATGTGTATCCCAAAGTTTTTTTTGGAGTTTTTAAAAGTGATAAAAGTTGTCTTATACCTAAAAACACAAATTTTAAGATCAAGACAATGTAAAAATGTTTTATATCGAAATTTAAGACAAGCTGTTATAAATTTTATCTTAGGGGTTTTTGAAAGGTTAGAAATAATATTTTATAATAAGTTCATGTTATATTCAGTATAATTGTTCCTCAGTCATCTATTAATGGATTTTGGAAAAATTTTATGTCATTAATTGTAAATAAAGAACATTTGGACATAAGACTAAAGTTATCCGAGTTAAAAATACTATTTTTAAATTTTTCGATTGTTTTGGGGTACGATGAGCTGATAATAGATGATATTAATAGAACCATAGTTAAGTATTCTTTAGTAAATGTATGTTATGAATTTTAATAGGTATATAAAAGAAAGAAACATTTAAATAATAGAATTAATTTCATTGTATAAATTAATCAGACATCTCAACTATATATAAAGGTATAGTTTTCATAGAAAAAAGGTATATTAATTTCATATGAAAACGGCATAGATAACTTTATGTCATAAAAAATGAGAAAATTTATAGAAAATAACTTCAAACTTAAAGTGGTTCATGGTTCAAAATAAAAAAATATTATATTAAGTCTTTCCACCAAAAAAATTAAACTTTATTGAGATGTTTTTTCTTATAAATTTTCAACTGGAGCTAAGTGGGTTAATAGAATAAAATATTTTTTTTAGCTCATTTAAATTATTTTAATGTTTTATAATTTTTTCTTTCATCGAATATTCTATAAATTTGATTCATATATATTGTCATCTAAAAGCAAAAAACAATTATTCTCCACCAGTATTAATTTATTATAATTTTATTTTGTACTAAAAAAACAAATAATTAAGCCATAAAACTTATGAAAGATAAAATGATTGTATCAATATAATTTTAACATCAACCTTTTGTTAAATATTTCAAATATAATACATAAAATATAGCCACAACCCGAAATATATATTCAGGTTATAGTATGTGTATATCTAATTACTAAAATAATGGAATTACCACACGTTTTTCAGCAAATGGGCAAAATCATATTAAATGTAATTGTTACTAATAATTTATTGAATAAGTACAGCAAATTTGGCTTCCTAAACTACAAAACTTGAAATTAACCTTCTAATTTAATATATTTTTACTATTAAAAATTAAATATTTTACCTTATCTAATTAATGTATAAACACCGCTGTTACCCACTAAATTTGGTTATTGGATGTGAATTGTATCATCATATGAAGTAGTATAAATCATTTAAAATAAATAAATCGATAAATTACTAAGAGACTTGGGTTTAATGGTAGATTTATTGGATTTTAAATCAAAATATGAGGGTTAATAAGAGCAAAAAATTCGAAATTCTTTAAGTGATGGGTTGCTTCAATCTCATATATTTATCCCGATAGCTCAAAGAGATATTTTTTATGTCCAAATACCTTTTTTCTACTATTAGAAATCCAATATACACTCAAACAACGTGAATTTTAAAATATAAATTGAAAAAGCAAAGTATTAATAGTTTTTGGTGTCAAGAATATATGGTGATATTGTCGGATTATAATTTTCATTCAATTTAATTTTTTTGCATTAGAAGTGGAGATAATGCTGAATAAGGTTTCGATTCAATTTTTATGGATATTTTTCTTTATTAAATTTTTTAATGGCCATTAATTTTGATATCTTTTCTTTTTAAATGCCAAAAATTCTTAAAAAAGATTTTTATTTAATATAAGCAAAAGTAAATGTGCCTAAAGTTTTGTTATTTCCGATTTTTGTGCGATTTTTTTTTCTCCATTTGGCCGCAATTCCTTATTTATGGTTTTTTTAATTCTGAACGGTTTCAAATTCAAACAATTTTTTTCGTAACTATCCTCAAACATCAAAAAATACCCAAAATTAATCGACTGAATATTTGGGTTTTTGAAGATTTAGGGATATATCAAATAAAAAACTCTTTTGTAAAAAATAATACTGCTAATTTTATTATAAAGTCTAGACTAAATTCGTTTATCATGTTTTAAATTCAATTTGATGTTACTTTGGATTAAATTATCATTTTAAACTTATACCGACTTTAATATAAAATCAATTAGTGGGAGGACTAAAAAAATCCTGGTTAGTACTTTATCATTAATTTCTCATTTAAGTTGACTGATTTCGTAGTATGGAAATGATTCTGTGATCGAATTTAAAATATGCATATCAAATAAAAATCTAATATTTATGGAAAATAGGGGATTTTTTAAATCATGATAATTGATTTAAAATCTATTCCATAAAAATATGTAATATTAAAGAGAAATTACGTAATTTATTTAGAAAAAAATGGTTACTATCGATAAAAATCTTAAAAAATAGAAAGTTATCTCATATTTATTTTATTATATTAGATTTTTTTATTTTTTATTCCAAATTATTATTATTATTAAATAAAAAGATTATTTTGTGTACTAAAATTATTTAATGTAACATGGTATTTAGATAGTTAATCTAATTTAAACTTCATATTAGCAAAATATGACGTATATTCTAGAGATATCCCTGAATTTAAAGTGAAAAATTATATAAAATTTCTGGGAAAAAATGACTTTAGATTTTTCTTGATAACCGTTGGATTTTTTTTTTTTGAGATCTAAATTTTTTTCGTGTTTTATCAAAATACCTTAACCACAATTATTTTTTATTATCACTTGTAAATTAAATTTAAATTAGCTTTATCTATTATTCAAAAAATAATACTTGTTAAGAATGCCCATATCTTACTGATTAATTGGATGATAATGAATCATTAATATACTTAATTAAGCATTCCATGAGCCGGTAAGGAGGAAATGATGTATGTGTTTTATGCGTTTTTTGATATTCATGTTGGTTTTATTTTTTTTGGTGATTTTGATATGCATTTATTTTTGATGTAATTTTTATTAGATAAAAGTTATAATCGATAGATTTTTTTAACAAATGAGAATGGTAGTTATTTCCAAATTGGAAATTTTTATACCCAGTAAAATCTTTTCTTATATATTCACTAAAAATTTTTTAAATATAGAGTGGAATATTAAATCTGAGATCCCCCAATTCCAAAATTTATAGAATTAATCGAGCTATAAGTGAATATTAATTCATATTATTGGATGGAGGGATAAATATTAGGTGTTATCATCCAATTGGGTAATACTAAACGAAAATCACAAGCCAATAAAATCTAGTGAAAACTGAACTAGTAAAATTTTTATGGAATATGTTGTGAATTACATGTTAATAGCACCCTTATAATATTTAGCAAAGGCAATTGTTTGGTTTTTTGGGACCTAATATGTCTCCTTGTATCAAAAAAAATATATTATTCTTCGTTTATAGCTCGATTAATTTTACATTATCCTTCATAAAGGAGACATATTTGGCTAATCCAGAAGTAGTATTGACTCATTAATGTTACTCTTGGTAATCTTTTAGAGTCGATATTAGGGATCAAACATCAAATAGCTTGCCTAAAATGCATGAAATACTATGATATCTGATTATTCTCCAGCCTCGGATGCCAAAGTGGAAATTATCGCTCTGGCTTTTGGGATCGAAGTGCGGGCGATTCTTAAAAATTTTCTAGATATTTCGTGGATTTATGTAGAAATTCTGTCAACCGATAGTGTGTTAGAAAGTTCTTTGATGTATCTCAAAATCCTATTCACTATTATCTTTTGCATTCTCGTTTTGTGTTGGACATAAATTGGCTGTCACCTTTTTTTTTGTATACTCGGTATGTAATACAGAATAAAGGATACTTTTCGTATGAGGATTTATTCGGTAGGGTCTTAGAATCAATCTACCCTTTCTCTTTTCCTCTATTCGAATAATAATCAATTATAAAAAACAATCACTTACTTGGGTTCTAGAATCATCGATTAAATGTATATCTCTCATATTGAAAAACTCTGTTATCTCTAGTAATCAGAATATATTAGTTGTTAGTCTCTTCACTTTAAGATATTCAGTTGGTCCCCATTCAATAAAAAGGCTCTGGATAGGCTAGATATCTATTTTAGGTCTTAAAAATGATTCTAACGATAAATATTTTCATGGCTCTAAAAAAATCTGTGAACACTTGACTTTGGGAAATTTAATTTGAATTTTCAGTCAGGATTAGTGTGGCTGATTTTGATGCTTTTATTGTGGATGTATTTAGACCCTCAGTTTTAGATATTTTTGCCAAGTATTTAAAAAATTTCACAGCTGATATCGGATTTTTTATTTCTTTTGAGGCTCTAAAATTCAAAAAAAAAAATACACAGAATTATATTTTGATCTGCGTCTGACCCGGTGATCGTTTGATTTGATAAGATCCACTGCATAATTCCAGAGTCTTTTTTTCTTGGCAGGGGGGGGGGTGGCTGATCCTTTAGACTATCGAGCCCCAATTCTTTCCCCCCGAGAATGGAAAAGTTCCACTTTTGGGGTTTGATAGTATCGACGTAGCTTGAAGTATCAATGGCATCTCTATAAAGAATGCCATCATATGTGGGAACCATATCGTTTATTTAAAAGGATGATAACTATTTTCAAGGTTATTCGTGTACTCACGAATTTTTTCACCACTTGTGGGATCAAGTTAAATGGGGTAAAGCAGTATGAGCTCCTCCACTGATTACATCTGAAAATCGGAGAATTTCTCCCCAGAGATTGTGGACCCGAAAACCAGCTGAGAAAGTTTTTCAACGTCTTATTCTGTCTAGATGCGAAGATTTCCATATCTTTTTGGCCAAAATTAGTATTAATTTACTGATTGTTTTTTCTAAAATGATCCACTTTGTCTGGGAAGTCAGTCTGCTTGGAAATCTGCTGGATTTATCAAGGATGGGACTTAAATTACTTTTGGTAGAGTTTTGGTAGTCTTACAGTGATTTTAAATCTCTTCTGATATCTCTAATAGTTTTTCTAAGGGGGTTTCCCCAAAATTACTTATTCGCGGAATGATAGTTATGTTGTCTGGGTACACAAGAGCATACTTACATATCAGCTCTTGAATTCTAAGCGCTTAAGAAACTAATGTCAGTTGCTTTGAGTTTATATGCATCGCTTTATTTTCTTGATTGAAAATTTCTGAATATTTCCGTGATAATATAACTATTATCCATGCTGTATATCTTAAATCTGTGAATAATTAGATTTCTGGAGCCTCTTGTAATTAGTGACCATTCAATTTCCTTGTTTTGTTTTTCCAGAACTCGATATTCTGTTTCTCCCGCCTTTTCAATGTAACTGACGATTTCCATGAATTATTTTTAGCTAGAACTGTGTTTTTGAGTTTTAAAAGTCTTCTCGGCATTAAAATTCCAGGAAATAAAGCCACGCAAACTGTTTTATATTTCCCTATAAAGCTCGCAAGTTTTCTTATTGTTGTATTAACTTCCTTTAACAGCTTGTTTCCTCTGGTCTTATTTACCTAATTTTTTTTTTTGGGAACTAAGAGGCTCATTTCTCTGGAGTTTATCATCGTTTCTATATTATCTATGTATTGGACTGATTTTATGCAGGAATTATCTTCGTTTGTTTTGAAACCGAGCTCTAAAAGTTTCAAATAATTTTTTTTTGTATTTATTCTGCATAATTCTTTATTTCTCTTATTATAAGTAAATTTACTGGATACGTAGATAATAGCATTCCAATCTATTGAGCCCATTTCATAATTGGCCGTGAAACATTTGTAAAATTTATTGGACTCAGAAAAATACCAAAGAGAATAACTCATATTTGATAAGATAGTCTGTTCCATGAAAAAAAGCAAGTATTTCCTGCATTTTTGTAGACTAAAATATGAAGAATTGTGTTTTGCGGTTCTGGAGAAGTCATATAGTCTTTAATCAGAATCATTCTGTATACTGTTGAAAGAAATGCCTATTTGAAATGTATGCCTTCCAAATTTTTGTTTAATTGCCGCAAATCTAACACTGGTTTTAGTCCACCAGTTTTTTTGAGATCTTAAATGATTGGATTTCTAATCATGGGTTGTTTTCTTTGACATCTCGATTGCTTTTTTTCTGATTAAGAGTGCCACTTCTTCCGTAAGAGCTTTTGAGGCTTCCTTTTTCATTTTCCTTCTGTGACTCTGAGTTTGAAATGGTAGAGGAGGTGGGAATTGAACTTGCTGAAGAATTTTAGAGCCCGCTCCAGAATCTATATCTTCTCCTGCGGAAAATCGACATTTGGCAGCCTTTCTGAATCCAACGACATCGATTCTGGAATTAGAAGATTCTTGGATGGAATTTTGAATCCCTTCTCTACTATTTTTCAAATCCAGTGACTGTCTGTAAGCCTGAAAAATTCCTATTTGAACATAGATAGACAGCACCCCTACTGGGAACGATCTTTGGGGCACTAGAGCAAACCATTCGCTCCATGAAGCCTCTGAATTTTCCCTTTTTTATTTTGCTATGGATTATTATTTTGTTTTGAAGTGGTTTCAGCTTGAATAACCTGCTCTGTGGAAGTGATCCAGTAGAACTGATTCTGCTGCAGCTTAAAAATTTCTGTATAAATTTAGGTTGTCTGGTCTTCTTGATAGTTTCATGATCGCTATCAGTGAAATCAATTTTTATTAGTCCATTAATGGTAGTTTATAGGACTCTAATAGTTGCGTTACCCTTCCTGGGAGTTTTATGCTCTTATTTAGATTTTTCAATCTACTTTTGGTAACTGTGGCAGCAATTTTTTCAAGTGAAAGACTCAAAATTCTAGCAAATTCTATCACTACATCATTCTCTATGTCTAAAATAGAGTTAGTCTGTATTCTTTTATGGAAGAAAAAATCAATCGGTCTAGTAAAATTAGCTATGGCTGATTTTATCCTATAGTATAAAGAATAAATCTTCTTAACCGTGCTGAAAACAGATTCGTTAATT
This sequence comes from Smittium mucronatum, assembly GCA_001953115.1. Taxonomy (NCBI): domain Eukaryota; kingdom Fungi; phylum Kickxellomycota; class Harpellomycetes; order Harpellales; family Legeriomycetaceae; genus Smittium; species Smittium mucronatum. The sequence goes on along the minus strand of LSSL01000241.1, from coordinate 3,142 downwards.
GGCGGAGGACCGATTTTTATACCGATGCTCCTATATCATTGGAAAAAATAGCCTTCCTTTCTTCATCGGGAAGTGGGTTACAGAATTAGTTTTCTTCGATTGAGGGTAGTGCCTCCAGAAGCTCCGGATAAATAGCCATATCGGTTATTGGACTCATGGTTATTTAATAGTCCTTATTTTGCAAAAAGCTCGTGATTCGTTTAGAAAGTAGCAGGTTTAACTTGTAATATAGGTTCTTGAATAAGTTCATAAGATTTTTTTGATTCATAGTTTACCCATAGTTGATATTTAATAAATTTGATTTTCTTTAATGTTAGTAGCGTATCTTCGCGAAATAAAAGATTATAATGCCACTATTAACATGCATCTTGAAACATATTCCATAAATTTTTTACTAGTTAATTTTCCACTAGATTTTATTGATTTATGATTTTTGTTTAGTATTACCTAAAAAGGTGATAACACCTAATATAGCTCCTTTCTGAAAAAAAATATCTTAATATTCTCCATTTCGACATATATCTTCAAAGCTTTCGTTCAAAAAATAGAAAAACGAATAAAAAAAACAAATAATACAAGAAATTTGTACTAAGCAGAGATTCTTAACAATAAAAAAGATAAATTAAGCCTTTTTTTAAAAAAATGATAAGTTTTTATTAGATTTGCATCTCTGTTTCTTTTTTTAAAAAATGATCTTTAATTTGACAAATAGTGGTATAAAAATTTTAAACAGATACGATAAACGCAATGAAGTATCTTTCAAAATTAAACTTTCCTAGAAAACCCCTCAGCTTTTTGTAAAAATATGATCTAAAATAAAACCAATCAGTTCAAGTTAAGATGTACTATTATATTTTAAGAAATTATATTATGTCTAATAAAAGTTATAAATTTAAATAGCAACCTTTGTGTTTTTTAAATGATATTAGACCGAAGTTAATGGAATAAAATCACCGTTTAAACAAACTAAGAACGAATTCCACTCAGAGATTAGACCTAACAAACAGTATTGCCTAATGCTATTTTTTTTGATACTTATAGGTTTTTTATTTACTTTAGACTAAAAAATAAATATCTTTGTTTGAAATAAAATGTGGAAAAATAAATTAGAGCTTTTTTTCAATTGTTTCAACTGTTTTATTAACACTTTCTATCATTATTTTTTGAAAAATATTTTCATGATCTTGATCGCAGAACATCATTCATTTTTTCCTAATTTTTTTATATTTACATCTATTCTCTCTACAACCTGATTTAAAAAAGCACTTGGTCTCCATTATTGGCTTATATTCTGAAGCTTTCCTGAATGCCTCAGTTATGAATACTCTTTCTTCAAAAAAATATATTTCTTCTTTAGAATATAAAGAGTATAAGTGCTTTTTATGTACTATCCGGTCTATTGTGCCAAATTATATTCCTATTTCATATTTTTTTCCAAAATTTTCAAGTATAACCCCAAAAAATCATTTTTCTCTGATTCTATTTTGGTCATACTTTGGAATTTTAATTTTATCATTATCTCCTATTTTATGTTCTTTAAACCTATTTTTGTTATATTTTATCAAATTCTAATCGATGTGCTTCTGTTTTTATTAGATAATGAATAAATTTTATTTCTTTCAGATAATTCGGATTAATTTTTATTATTTTCTCCATATAATATATTATTATATGAAAACTTTTCTTCTATATCGGTCAAAATATTGAAGAATTTTAGATCGCTTAAACCGCTTTCATCATCAAAAATAGGGATCGCTGTCGGCTCAACTGTTGCTTTTTCTTCGATATTTGACTGAATATTTTTGCTAATAGCATTTTTATTTACTCATGATAACTTTTCTAAGCCTGATGGCTATTATTTTTTGGATGGAAATTCTAAATTTGTGATAGATTCTTGTAAATAAACTGCCCGTTATTGTGGTATTTTTATCCCTTTACTCTCAGATAAATTCATTATATATAAAAGGAGGAAATTAAGTTATATTAAGTTGAATATAATTTAGTTAAATTGGTCATTTTAAAGTTATTGTTGATATTTTTTTAAAAATAAATATCAAAATTAATTAATAAAACTATAATATAAAAAAAATTGTTATCCCATTATTTTACATCGGTGTCTTAAATCAATATATTTATTCTTCTATATAATGACCCATGCGCTTGTTCCACCATTACATTGGCTTGAGGGCTTCTTGGATCAATAAATGCCGGAGTATTTCCCATTAATGAAGAAGCAAATCCTATGAAATATTGATTAGTGAACTCCCTTAAATTTCCCACCAGAATTATTTTAGGAGTAATAGAAAAGGTGAATATAAAAATTTTAAACTTGTTCAAAACCTCATGTCTTGATTTAGTTTTGAGTGGTTAAATCCAGTTAAAATGACTAAAATAATCGACTGATGATAAGTGAATTTAAAATCTGCACTTGGATTGATTCTCATTTCAATTAAATCAACCTTGATACACTATAATTGTTTTTCAGATATTATTAAAACTATATGTTTATTCCTTTTTAGGGAATTAATTTTTTGAAATTTTGGGCAAAATTGAACGAATTTTTTTATTAAATCTTGTGCTTGTCCATTTAAAGAACTAGATATGCTTTTTAAAGTTTTATCTGCTCCAGAATTTCCTAGACAATGATAAATTCCTTTAGCTGTTTCAAAAAAAATCCTCACTTACCAACAACTTTAAAGCTTTATCACCAGAGCGAAAATAAAGATTAGAATTACCTTTCGAAAAATTATTTCTTTTTATTCTGTTAATTTTGATTTATGAAAAACTTTTTTCACTCTCCATCAAAGTGATCAAATATTCAGAAATATATTTCTAATTAAAAATTGAGAATTTTAATTTTAATCAATCTTAGAATAAAAATTTTCTTCGTGTGATTCAGTCATTTTGATGGGGATATTTTATGATATAATTTTTTTTATCTGTTTTGATAAATCTATCAAAAATACTCTTGAAAATAATTAAAATATTTTATTCCAAACAAAGATATTTATTTTTTAGTCTAAAGTAAATAAAAAACCTATAAGTATCAAAAAAAATAGCATTAGGCAATACTGTTTGTTAGGTCTATTCTCTGAGTGGAATTCGTTCTTAGTTTGTTTAAACGGTGATTTTATTCCATTAA